>CAJUYI010005069.1:0-16618 GCA_910591695.1 Galerucella pusilla
CTATACATTTTAGAGGACTGGTAAAAACTATTTATTTTTGAGGGCTCCTTTAAAATTTCAAGTAGAGTATCTGGCAACAGCGCTTTTGTCATTTAATAGCTAAGCTAGAGACCAGCTTCAATAAAAAAGAAGAAATAGTTAATGAAGATAGAAGTAGAACCACCCACCACGTCAAATTTAGTAGTTAAGGTGCGCATGCGTCCAAGCAGCCTTTAACCTTCTATTCGATGTGACTGAATCTGAGCAGATTAGCCCAGCTGGTAAGATACTGAGTTTACAACCCAGAGGTCCTAGGTTCGAATCCCGGTCTGGACCTGGGTTTTTTAGTTTCTTATTTCTTATTTTCTGATATTTTTATACATAGTTACACTTTGATCAACCGGGTTTATGCCTGGGTTTTCGTGTTTTTTTTTTAGTTTTCTATTTCTTATTTTCTGATATTTTTATACATAGTTACACTTTGATTAACCAGGTTTAGGACTGGATTTTCTTGTTTTTTCTTAGTTTTCTATTTCTTATTTTCTGATATTTACATATGGTGTGAAACCATTGAACTTTGAAATGATACACTGCTGCGTAAACTTAACAATGTGTTATATTTTGGTTACACAATATTTATAAGTATTTACAAAACTATTTACACATTACACAATATTGGTTTTAAAGCACGTTAGAGAGAGACATCGATAGAGAGAGTTAAGATACCGCACGTTGGAGGGAGTATTAAATACCGCACTTTTTACAGATATACGATATACGTCTTCGCGTATGAAGCTTGCTTTTTGTAAGAGAGTGAGATAGAGTTCACTTTTCTTTTGAATTAGAGAGCACAATTTTTGGTGTTGCGAGATGTTGTGTTTTTGGCTTTCGTTGTTAGACTGCTATTTTTTTGTATCAAAAGGGCAAGTGGCTAACTTGAGATAGACCGATACCATGCGGGGAAAAGGAACGGGTCAACCTAAGAACCCACATCTGGTGAATTTCGTACGTTGCAGAGTTGTCATCTTTAGAATATTGAAATATAAATAAATCTGTTGGATTGTTTGACAACGTTGGTGCCGAGTCGGGTAATTAAGCTCTCGTCATTTGTATTATATGGTAAACTAACCCACAAATCATTCTACATAAACTGTTTTTGGTTTCTTGCAAGCAATTATTATAAGTTATAAGAAATGTCACGGGCGCAGAGAACGACTGAAAAACAAAAAGTTCTATCACCTCAATTAACATTCTTGACACCCTTGGAAAAACGAAAGACTTTGAAATAAATTAGTTGGTATTTGAAAGGGATCACTCATGTCCCTAATACTTTTTTGGTGTAATCTAAATTATACCATACATATGTTGCTTTCGTTTATTTGGGCTTCAAGCACTTGTGCGTGACGCCTCAGTCGTCACGACTTTTGAGCAAATCGAACACGATTTTTAATGATCCTCAAAACCACCTGACATGTGCCACTGCCAATGAATTTCCTGTGTTGTTAGAAGCACAGTTCTCAATTATATTTATTGATAATAAAATTTTGCATATTTGCATATTTTTAGTAAGGTTTAAATCGTATTAAATCGTTATCGGCACAATCTTAACCTTTAAATAAACGTCAAACCGGACAAACGTCAAATATTTAATGTCCGTGGCTTGAAGCTCATACTTTTCGGTATGTGCTTGAGGGGCAAGGGGAAGGTAAGACTGGGCGTCACGCCCGGTAATAAACGAACGGAATTCAGTCACTACGAGCTGCTACTAGCAGCCAAAAGTAAATAATCGAAAACGCTTATAGACGGTCTCTAAACCATTTGTTACCTCAAAACAACGCACTGTTGCCATATCTTTTACTGGAGCTCACTAAAGCGGGTTTTCGAAAAGGTGCCTTGACTTGTGAGAATTGGGGCGTATACGTTTTCAAGGCGAGTGTTTACAGCGAGCGCTTTTGTAGATAAATGTGGGCTGGAGTGTCTCTATCAAACCAATTAGTCAAATGTTGTAGTTATGTCGGATGTTACAATCACACGTTCCCAATTTTTTTTTCTACTACAATACGAATCAGGGGTGCGATTTTCGAGTTCACACGAATATTATGCGTGTACGGTTATTTCCACATGAATTTTTTCGTATACGGCGCTAAATGTGTATTTTTCAACACCGTTCGAATAAACGAAGAATTTAGCAGCCGGCAACACCGCATAATCGTATGGTCTTGTCACTTGTGACATTTGAGAAGCAAAGAATATACCTTATCTATGCAGCTCTAATAGTTATATGCAAAGAATATACCAACTACTGTATCAATTGTGGTAAGCCCAAACTGGCTTTTTATATTACTTATTTAGCATTTTTCCTTTATTATTGTTTGTTGTTAAAAAATGTTTATTACTTCTGAAGCGACAGGTTTTGTAAGTCCGTAAGGCGTCACAAATTGCCTTTCTGAATATTCCTCAAAAGGATCAATGAATGGGCTAAAGATCCTAGGAGGTCTATCTGCTAACTCTTACGCTTCTTGTATAGCGTTTATGAAGTTTAAATGAATTAAATCATCAAAACCTGCCATATTATAACTGGTTAGGTATATCATTTATTATTCAAATTAATGACATACCAAACGCAAATATTTTCAATCTAGGTTATGTAAATTTACACTTTCCGTACACGAAAACATTTATTCCAATGGAATAAACCCACTCGAAACAAGCCATACGAAAATGTTCGTATACGATTACCGTTTAAGCATGTCGAGAATTAGGTTATTTAAATTTCATACGAAAATGACCATTTTTCCTATACGATTTACTCCCGAATGGTTTCGAAAATCGCACCCTTCCAGTGACACGTCTACAAAACACAAGTCAATAATATCAGAAGCTATAGTGCGTATATAGTTGAAATAATACCCTTATTGGTGTGCGTCATCGATTGTTAATCTCCTTCTATCACATTACGTAGGAAGAAATGGAAAAAAGGCAAGTCTGTGATTAATCCTAATAAAAATATCACAATAATGAATCGTTTGAATGTTTTACAAACGTTAACCCTAATCTTTGACTTTGAAATTTGATTGGTTGATGTTTAGATTACGCGCCAGCGCAACCTATCAATCGCGAGGTTAAAATACTATGAAGGCGTAACTTTCGTAGCGGCAATGTGTCTTACGTCTTTTTCTACTGTCACACTGACAGTTCTTGTCAGGTGTGTACTTTGTTGCTTACGGTCAATTATTATTTATATTATTTATTAGAAGTGAATATTAATCTTATTGTTATATTTATCTAAATTCTAAATAATACAAAAATATGCCTAGATACACGAAAAAACATCAGCATTTTGAAAGTTCTAAAGTATTTTCAGTTAGAAAAAGAAGCTGGTAATTATTAATTCCATAGCCTTCTCGGCTTTGGCTTAATACGATCCTGATGATTTTATTTATCAAATTTAAGGTTAGCTATATGTCAAAATAGCAAATAAAATAAACGACATGCCGAAAACCCGGATATACGTCACAATCGATGACGCACACCAAGAAGGGTATTATTTCAACTATAGACATCAAAAAGTCACTAATAGACGAGAATACGTAGCCTGTCTCGTTGCGGCTAGAGCGCTCGGGTGTGATACGGCGATGTCTGAACTAATGTTCCATCATTGTACTTTATACAATGGTTCCATTATTTGGATCGGCCACGGTTCGCTCATTTGTATCCTTACCCGACCTTTTCCAATTAGTACAGGTGGCCTCTGACGAACAGTTGCTTAAATCTAATCACATGTAAACGTATCGACCTATCCTGATTATTGACAAAACTCTTAAAAATATCTCATCTCTGTGCTCAACTGCAGGAATCTCCACAACGATACGATCTTATAAAACCAAAATATACTGTAAATAAAATGTGATTTATTCTCGTTTCTCACAAAAAACCGCACTTAAAAGCAGTTCGTAGTGAGGTGACATTTCCATCGGAGTTGTACAGTCTAAATGGAATCTTGATATTCTGGATAGAAGGATCGTTAATTGGAACGGATCGGAGAGAAGTTTAAGATGATGATAACGGAATTTTTTTTGAGTTTCCTCTAACTACGTATTTGCATTATTATTATATCTGTTATCCTTTATTCTAGTTAGGGGACTCGAATGTCCTTTGTAAGCTGTAAAGTGTTTCGACGCGTAGTCGGGATAGATGTGTTTGTTTTTATTCCACAAGGAGAACAGAAGAGACAAAAACTACCACTTGACCTTCGTTAGTTTTGATTTTTTTGTTGAAGTAAGTACGTACATTATTCATCAGCGACTAATGAATGTGATTAATGTTTGTTATTCACAGGGCGTCGCCATAATACCAACCACTCTATCAATTTAACAACTATGAAAATAAAAATTAACTTTAGATTTAATTGAGGTGCTGCATGACATTGAATCCTTTTGTATTTGCGAATTCTCAATAGAAATGAGTGGGGTACTGAGGCTTTGCTTATCCAGGATTCCAACAACTAGGTATAAACTGATAAAAAACTGTGAAGAATCCCTCAACATGATGGCAAGAGACAACAAAGTGTCTCTAATATGGATGCCGGTACACAAGGGGATTGCATGTAATGAAATGGACTGTGAAGAAGACACGAAGCTTCTGGAATAGAAGTAGATATCATGGAAAATGGTACGTAGAATCTGTTCAAGTTACTGGGCTGTTGAGCACAACCCAAGCAAATGAATGAATGAATGGTGTTGCATAGCATTGTTTAGACCTGTTATGTCAATTGATAATCATTTTGTACTCGCAAATTCTCGATAGAATTGAGTGGGGTAGAAGTGAGCCGACCATGAGCCAAACACTCTGAAGACTTCGGGAAATCTACAATCGGATGTTAAGACGATAAACAGCTTCTGGTATTTTATTGGTATATTGGTACTTCTTTGCAAAAACTAATTTGAAAATATCTTAAACCGAATATTTCAGGAAAAAACTGGAAATTTTGGATTCCTAAATATTTGCAGCTTTCACAACGGTTTTTTTTTCAAAAGGAGCCGTCCCTTCGCCGAAACCACCTCAGCCTCCTGTGCTTATTGTGGATACTCCTAGTGTTCTGACTACAACCTATTCAGCCAATTCGTTCCCTGTATTACCTCATACAGGCTCTTTGCTGATTGGTTGTAGAAGTATTCTGGAGTCATTTGGGTTCTGCCATACAGTTTCTGCCTTCTGTGGTCCAGCGACTCACAGTTGCATAGTATATGCAGAGCTATTTCGGTATCCTTTTTGCATCTTCTGCATGTAAGGTCTCCGTTATAAGCCCTATTTTGTTTAGGTGCTCCTTTTTAGGAAAGTGTCCTGTAAGTAGCTCCGTTATGGTGCGTAGTTTGTTCCTGCTCATTGAGAGCAGTTCTTTCGCTACCTTTTCTGATGGTTATTTTATTAATTTCTTCCCATGTGTTTGCCTGGGCGTATTGTTCAAGTGTTTTTCACTGCAGTTACATCACATGCCTGAAGATGAACTTAGCCACTTTGTGATTATATGTTTTATGCACTAATAGCCGGTTACGCCAGTCTCTATACCAGAGTCCGTATATATTTTACTCTCAAATGTATATTGGAAGATTTGAAAAACAATAGATTAAATTTAACACATAAACCAAACTCCAAACTTAGTATTTTACAACATTTATAAAATTTTTTAAAAAAGGTATCCTGCAGTTGCTTCTCTTTTCACTGTTTTAACCTTGTCAATCCAAAAAATACGCGTTATTTGAAGATCAAAATTTAAGATTTAGTGGCCCTATAATTCTGGTGGCTAATGAGTATATTTAATTGAATTTGTGATAAATATCTGCTAGATTATCAATTAGTATCACAACATTTTTCGAAATAACATTTAAAAATAAACCTTTGTGATAAAAAATCACATTAATTTAAATATATATTTCTCTAATTACCCCTGTATAGTTTAAAATAAAATATGCTTTTCGAACTTATCTGGTATCTACCGGTCTCGTTACTGACAACAAAGGCGAGTCGAAAATATAATTTATGAGAGCGGCGTCCGTTTGGGACAGCAACTTGAATCAAACCGCCCTGGAGTGAAACATCTAATATTTTTATTCTATTATCTTTGGTTTAGTTTTGTATCATACTGCACGAGCACAACAAGTACAACGCCTCGTTAAAAGTTCAAAATCAACCATCATGCCTATTATATTTTAAGCGGAGATTTACGCCATAGGAAAGTTATAGGAGAATAATGATTGTCATCATGCCGGACAGTCTAGTAATTGAAACGCTGATTTTTTGTGGAATCAATTGGAAAAACTTAGCACGCCTTACTGCGGTTTCCACACTGGAACAAAAAGAGATGGAATAGCTAATGAGCTTGCAATAAAAGGGACTGGAACACCCTTTCGTGGTATAAGCAAAAAAGTAATATTGGAAGGAACAGCGCCGAAAGAAGAGATGTGACCTTTGATTATCATTAGACCTTATTATTAAGCAGTTAGTTAGTTTCTGGTTAAAGTGCCTGATTTCAACAGCTTATAATTTTTACATTTATTATCAGACAAACATGTAGTTTTTTTTTTGGTGTATGTTAAGTTGTAATTACCATGATCATTCATTAAAAGGGTGTCATTAATAACTGATTTTGAGTATATTTGGTTGCCTATAGCAAAATCATTCGTTAATGGAGATGATTGACATTTTATGAACGATTTTCGCTGGATTAATTAGGCTAAACAATACACGGTAGACGGAAAAAGTTAATTTTATATTTGATTAGGATGAACATCGTCTTATTACTGTCAATGTGTAACGAGCCTGAATAATCAATATTTTGTTTAACAGCAATAGGAATTCTTTGAGCTCGATTTAATTGAAATTTCTTTTTGGATACTCTTGAAATTAGAGTGAAGGAATTGACGAAAAAATTAAATTAAATGTAAAAAGCTTGGAGTGCCTGATACCAGTTTTTTTTTTAAACTTAGTCAGCTTTTTGTGAAAGTGGATTTATTTTCAAAATGTAGAAAGCATCCATTTTCTCACATTTAAGTTGATTAGTTATTATTTCGTCCAAAAAAAAGAGATTTGAATCATGTTAATTGAGGCCGTTTTTGTCGGGGTGGTTATATTTCAAAAAATCTTTTCAATTTTCAGAACAATAGTTTTTTTAGTTAGATATAAATATAATTTTTTTTTAACTTTCTTAAATTTCTAAGCACTTTTTAAATACACACTTTCCAAATTTTTAACTGATTGTTAAAAGATGTGGGTACACTCATATGAAGCTGGTATACTTTCTATCCCAATGTGAACCTAATCCCATTTGAAAGAATTTGATAAAAAAAGCAGGGTCGTACGGTGATACTCTTCAGGGTGATGCATGCCTCCCAACTGCCGCCCCTTATTTTGAATATTTTAGAATTATGTTGCTTATTATAATAACATACATTCTTTTCTGATAAAATAACTAAAAAGTTTAAGTTTTAAATAAAAGTCAGATCCATGGATATTTTTCAGTTCGCTCTTCAAATCCGCCCTATTGTAATTCCACCTGATGCAGTCGCCTCCCTGTAGTTCCGCCCGGCCCTGAAAAAGGGCTGGACGACTGGAAAAACATTAAAAAAAGGTGAGATAACGATCAAACTGTTATCAGATAAGGAGGAACTAGAAGACCAGCTTCAACTACATCGAAAAAAGATGAAGGATTAACTGATTACTCAAAAGAAAATCCATTTTACACGGCAAAATATGCAAAGTAAATCTGAATTCTTCAGTAACAACCACATTAGAAAAAATTGTGCTTCCGCCCGAAAATAAGAACTCATCTAGTTCAAACTGGTCTTTCTTTCCAATTTTATAACAACTTTTTCTCCCTTCTCCCACCTTTTATTAAATCAGTCAGCTAATAAACTGAGCATCTTCCATTTTAAAAAACATTCGAACCAGTAACAATGTAATATTAATGTATGTATTTTAATATCACACTATTTCCAAATTTAAGCTAGCTACTCTTCTCGTATAAGTGTTATTTTCTCCACCTCGTGTTAAACTATCAACATCTCTGCCCTAGAAATTATACCATAAGAAAAAGTTTAGGAATGACACAATTTAATTGATCCATTCAAACAGCTGGAGGAACACTTTTTTCGATTATTATATTTGTACCAGTTTTATATGACGCGCACCACAGTATAAGAACGAACCAGTAGTATAACTCATAAGTTGCCAGAGCTTTTGATGACCTTGAGCGGATCGCTTTACGATTCATTTTACCATAGGCGTGGGTGGCATAAGTTTTAAAATGACTTGAACGTGTTAAATGTTTTTTCTTAAATATTGTAGAACAGTACCTACACTGATGAGTGAATAAAACAATAGTCTTATACAAAATATTTATTGGTTTTCCCATATTACAATTTTCATTTTGTTATGATTTTTAAAATTTCTATTGACAAATTTTAATGTGTAATATAGTCGTACTCTGGAGGAAAGTTTCATTAAATACTTTATTGGAAAATCAACACAAGGATGTAGAAACTCTGTTGTTTGACTAATATTTATGAGTGATTCAACAATATTATCTTCCGTAGCAACTTTCTCAAAAGTCATTTGGAATAATGTTTCTAATAATGAGATTTATTGTACAAAATTTTCATGCGGCATATTCAAGCTTCCAAAAGTATCCTTATTCGTATTTTCATAAGCTCTAAGGTAACAGTATAAAGACGAATCGTCTAAATTCTGATACGCTTGTGAATACGTCTCACATACGCTCCATGTATGAATTTCCGAACATGTTTCAATTAAATAACCACAAAAGTAGCGAACAAAATTCTTTTCCAATAAATCATTTGTCTGAAAGTCTTTAGGCATTGCAGTATTTGATGAAAGGAATATTGTTGGAATAGCCTTTTTTAAAGAAGTTTTCTTTTATGAGGTTGCATAATCATGTCTGGTTAAATGTGAGCACCACATGAACGATGACTACTATTGTATCGAGTTTATAGTTTTGGCATCAAGTCAGGCCTATCGCATGCTTCGAGCCAAACTTTAGCTTTGAAACAAAAACAACAAATTAAATCAATGCATGAAACTAAGGCTCATAAATGTAATATGAAGATCAAATAATAAAGTGTATTATACTAACAGTTTCTCACCTTTCTGAATCCTTTGGAAAAAGGTATAATTTTCCATCACAATTATAATATTTATTGTTACATCCACGAACTACACACACAATACCCGTTTTATTCTTTTTAATGGTATCCATTGCAAAAAAATGCTTATAAACTATGAAAATAATACCAAAAACCCGTAAAAATATAATCTGTAATAAATAATTCGATTCGAAAATCCACCACTGGCACTTTAGTTGGATCGCAGCACAGCACTGGCCGCCGGATGAGATACTCATCCGAACGACGTTGTAGGTCACAGAGAGCTCGGCAGTGTAACGTCACGAGATAACATACTGGTTCGTTTTATAGGAAATAAGTTAGGCTAATCTCCGACGCCGGAAAATTTTCCTAAACCCACCAAAGTCCAACCAGTCATTAAGTTCTTCATCAAGCCCAAAATCCATGGACTCGAGATCTCAATCCTCCGAAAGACGGCATATCAACTATACCTCCGTGATAATTGGTATAATACCTGCAAGTTGTAATATGCTACTCCGCTGCAGGCTGTACGTCACTAAGAAGGTGTTTCCCATTGGTCACTCATCCAAGTACTAACTGCGCTCGATATTGCTTCACTGTGATTATAGTATCAGAGGCGTTCCACTTCAATGTTGGGTCTACGCTTCATCCCAATTAATCAACAACATCCCAATCAACCAATTAAATGAAAATAATTTTACTTTTCTATCTTAAATAAAGGTTTTTAATAATTCCTCTTTGATAATGAAAAATGAAAAACCTAAATTCTAAATTAATGATTATTTAGATATGTAAAATATCATCGTCAAAATGACAGAAGTTACTTATTACTTACTTATTTGATGTGATACTTACTTAATGCTTTATAATAATAATACCTAAGTAAATGATATTGAAAATATTGGAAAACCATCAAGGTAGGAATTTATTTCTCTTGGATATTTTCATGATCTCATGAAATATCTTGTTTTCTTAGAAAATTGAATTGATTTCAAAATAATATTTTGTAAAAATTTCTCAACAACGTTCTCAATTTTCTTAAGACTCTTGTTATATTAAAGGAAAGCACCAGGTGTGTCTCTATTTATCTATTGTGCTTGGTAGAAAATTTCAACTCAACTACGTATTTTCCATTCTGTCGTTGTATCACGTGGCAATTAAATAAACGAGTGGAAAATCCATGTCGTCGATTTCATTCGCGTTTAAGAGCGAACTTCCAAGCTTTTGTCGAGCCAACAATTTATCTCAAGGAAAAAGTAAAGTGATACCTTCTCGAAATTTGTCATTGAAAATTACTTTTCATGTAATGAGAATGGTTGAAGTAAGAAATATGATAGAATGTCCGTTTCTAATGATCTCTTTTAAGTTCTGAAAATTAACTCCCCTATTTAGTCCTACCACCCACCTACCTACCCATCTCAACGTATAATTCACATTAAACAAAAATTGTGGAAAGTAATAATATTCCTTTTGAACTGTATTTGTTGCATATGATTGGCTGGTATTGTTCTGCCGCTAAGTGTTTGGGTATAAATGAGACACTAGCGTTATCTTATTCTTTGAATTTATTCGCAAACATGGAGTACCAGCTTTTTATATAGTTATTTTCAGAGTTTGTGAGCCTTTTCATCACAACCATATAATAGAGGGTATAGGGTAGCGAAATGCAGTTGTTGATATAAATTCTTATCTCTCACACTTCGTGCCGTTTAATTCACAAATCTATCACAAACTGCCAATATTCCGCAGTTACTGCATGTTATCTATGGTTACTGTGTACGGTGTACTGCTTTTAATTGGGGCCCGGTCAGTGAGTCACAACTTGGAGTGTGTGTTGTCAAAATTTTATCGAAGGTTAGTTAGTGGTCAATAGTATATTATTAAACGAGCAATTTATGATAGCCATTATTCACGCTGGGTGACGTTTGCGTCCCGTGCCGCAGGCGAGGGGCGCAAGTCACCCGAGTGAATATTGGCCATAAATTGCGAGTAGAATACTATACTTTGTCCACGACCCTTGATTTCTTTATTAAATAAAAGTCAACTAACCTCCAGCTCCGTGTAAAGTATCAATACAACGTACCGTTATAAATATATTGTTTTGAAATACTTAATACAAAAAATGTCGTTATGAAAAGTATCAATACTAAAGATTTTGATATTTTATCGATACGATATATTTCAGAAACAAATTTCCTGAACAGCATACACAGATTTAAAAGTTTATTTCTTATTGTACCTCCATCTCTAGTCGTGAATTATGAACCATAATACACTCCAGTGTATTATGAACCATAATTCACTCTAGTAGATATATGGGTACCATATACCTTTTGTTAGGAGGTAAAATATCGACTTATTAATAGGTGGTCGTGGACAAAATAGTGTAATGGCCGGGATATTAGAGAGATATTGCCAATTGCAATACTGCATACGGTGCGGTATTCATGTAGAGATTATTTTAATAACGATCTGCCTAAAATTTATTTGGAAATAAGAGCTATTGCCATCACTATAATTTAATAACGTAGCGCCGCGTTATGTAGGAAGTGACATATCCTGTCTTTTTCTGTATATACTTTTATTTAAAAAAATCAAAAGCCAAACAACCTTACTATTTGCATATTTGAAACGCAAACCTCAAAACAAACTAAACACCATCTAAACAATAAACACATTGATAAACAATCATCAGCCTCCAGAAATCCGATGCGATTTGTTTTATTTTGTCAACTGCGCAGGACAATTATGTGCCGTAATTATAATAACACTCAACGATATGGAACCGTAAATTACGCGAAGCGCTAACGTTATTAGCGTTAGAGACGTAAAGAAGTGAATCGCGCATTTAATAAACGTCAAAATACCGCAAACGTAATTACCGCAGACCATTTTTAAACAAGCAATATCTCTCATTGTCTATAACTATTTTATCGTACCACCTTTAAATCACCAGTTGAAGATTAATGGAAAACTATTATTATTATTGAATCGTATCAACAAGTCGATACAATAGACACACACATACAAACAGGATCTCAATAGTTATGCCGGGCACTGCGCAGAATGAGTATAGTGCGACAAACATAGATGGATCATAAAATGTCGTTGAATACTTCGAAAATAACAACCACAGATAACAACAACATATTCTTCATAAATTTAAAACTGTCGTTACTTTATAGTGAATATTGATGACCAGACGTCGCTCTTTCATTTATACTCTCTTCAAAATCACCGTCTGAACAGTAGAAAATGTTATAAAATGAATCGCACTTTATGTGCTTATAAACAAAAGTCATATAAAAATATTTGATAGTTTGTACGTAATTCATAAACTTCATACATTCCAATATAGAGCACTGTTCTCTAATAAAGTCGGATATGATGTATGTAATATTGTTTGGTGTTTAATGGTTGAATCTACGGACTGAGGTTGTTGACTTGAACAATACGATAACTTTTAAATATATAAAATTAATTTTTTCTACTTCACTTTAATTTTATCATTATTAGATATACTATGATAATATAGGTACATTAAGATACTTATTTTTCATTGAGATACAAGTCTACATCCAATAGAAATTCAAAACCAATACGACTACGACTATTTAATGATAAAATTGGAATATAATATTGAAAAAAATAGTTTTTGAAAATTTCGGTCCCTATCTGACACTACGAACAAAATTCGACATCTAGACAATCAATAGTATTTTGTGTTGTAGCTCGGTAGGTTAAACCATTGTTATAGTTAAGCAATGATTAACTTCAAAAGGTTGTTGTAACAGGAGGTTTGGACGTTTACCAACTGGTTTGACCTATGGTCAAACACGAAAAAATACAATTTCACTTATTCTATCTGTTTGTAAGGCTCAGTTTAACAATTTAGGTTTGCAATTAACTTTTTATAGTTATTTTTGATTTCCATTGATAAGTAAAAAAATAAATGTATATAAAGATATATTTATCCCATTGAACATTTAGTACGAATTATTTTGAACAAAATGGAGGTGCTAGAAGGAGCAAAAGCTAATTTACAAGAACCCACTGATGATTAAGACTTTCCAGAGCTGCTCGAATTAGAAATGATTCCCAGAGCCTCTAGAAACTTACCCATTATGTAGAGGAAATTGAAACTAATAAACTGAACTGAAATAACTCAATTTTTCCACTACTAGCCGTGAAGTTGAAAATTATTGCTTCTCCTAGTCAATTGAGAAGTCGAATTCCTCTATTAGGGTGTGTTGTAGCTCAGCAGGTCAACTAACAGGTCACGGGACCAATGGTTAAACAACGGTTAACCATTGATCTATGGTTAAGCCATTTTTCGTTGTAACAAGAATTGTGCAGCAGACATTATTTTATAAATCCTTATTCTGTTTCTGAAGATATTTATTTATAGTAAGGTAAGGTACTCCAATTTTATATTGAATATGGGTAAGTTAACATAGTCACACAATAAAAAAATATATAAAATTGTATTATGTTTCAGACCCTCTAATAATAAAGGCGGTTTTGAGTGGACCACAAATTTCAAAAACAGTGAGGAGTATCACTTGCTACAATTAATTTAAAAAAAACGGCCATATATTGGAAAATAAAAGGACTGATAGTGCGTCAAACCAAAGCAAAAGTGAAGCACCGTTTCTTATGATAGTCGGAATCTATCTCAAAATTAATTTTCATTCCATATTATGAAATGTTTCTTTTTCTCTAGCATTTCTAGCGGCTCTCGGAAGCATTTATAATTCATATAGTTCTCGAAAATCTTCATTAGTCGTAAGCTCTTGCAGGTTTCCTCTCATTAATTCGTCCATAGGTAGATAGATAGGTAGATAGATAGATGTAGATTATTATTAATTTTAAATAGTAGGTAAATGAAACAAATGTAGTAAAATTTAATTGTTCCGTGTTATGACCATAGGTTAAGCCCCGGAAATCGGATGGTAAGCTTTTATATTGTTAACCAGTAGGTTACTGTAAAAAAGGTTTTGTTACAACACACCCTTACGGCCAGTTTTTCAATTGAATATAAAGTCTTTATTAAAATTTAATTGATGATTAATGCAAAGGAACGGTTTTTCAATGTTTTATTAGATTAAAAGTATCATTTAAACTTCTTGTTAGCTAACGTAAATATGTGGTATATTTTAAGAAATTAGTACCTACTTACTTTTTCCGTCGGCCATTCGTGGCACCGTTCGCCGCTCTTAGAAGCCAATCAAAACGATTTTTAGCTGTCACGTATCTTACGTCATAAGGGAAATGTAATTTATTTACATTTGAATTTTGAATTTCTGGTTGTTTTATTCGTGAATTGTGGCAAAAAAGTGTTTATATTGTGTTTTTGGTACTTTAAAATCGTCGTCAAACATGAATGTGTACTCTGGTGACGAAGAGCCTAGACGTCCAAAAACTATACGTCCTAGACCAAATTTTTTTGAGGAATACGACAATAAAGACTTATTGAACAGATTTAGATTAAGTAAAGATACGGTAGAACATTTATCCGAGTCATTAGAAGATATTCTTTCACATCCAACTGATAGGTAGATTTAAAAATTTGATGAGAGTCAGGGATTAAATTAAAATTATTTCATTTCATCTTTTTTTAGAAACGATTGACTCTCTTCTACTCAACAATAACTCTTATTTCTGAGTTTTGCAGCCAATGGGTAGTTTTTAAAAATATCTGGAGATTTTTGTGGAGTAAGTAAATCTGCCAGACAATTAAAAAAGTAGCACGAGCTATTTGTACTCTTCGCCCCAGATACATTAATATGCCTCAGACACCTAATGAAATAAGAGAAAGCACAGAAAAGTTTTATAGAATAGCTCGATTTCCTAGGTGTATTGGGGCAATAGATTGTACCCATATCCGTATTAATTCACCTGTTGAGGAAAACGCAGAAATATTTCGGAATCGTAAAAAAATGTTTTCTTTGAATGTTCAGACAATCAGTGATGCACAGCTTGAAATTCAGGACATTGTAGTCAGATGGCCTGGTTCAGCACACGATTCGTATATATTTCGAAATTCTAATGTGCATGGTTTATCTGGAAATGGACATTTTGGAAACAGTGTAATTTATTGTTGGTGAATAAATTTTAGGTTAACTCTTGTTCTTCTTTTCTTTTAGCGACGATATTACCATAGAGAACGTAAAATATTACTACATCTCTGGCGAAAACTTTACAGTATCTATTGCCAACCTTCAGAAAATATCCTAAATATTAAATTACTTAACTGATAATTGAAAGTTGTTTGAAAAAAAGTACCTTGTTGTTAGGTATCTATTATTTTTAATTAATAGTTAGGTAATTGAAACTTAAATAATATATTGAAAAACTGGCTGTTAGTGGTTAATAATTTTTCCTATTATTAACCTAGGTCAATAATGGACAAATTCAAATATTTTGAGAAATCAGGGATTGTAGTTTAACAAAAACTTAATGCACCATAATTTTGTATACCCAGGAGATTGTCTTTAACATATCTGCTGCTTGAAATTACCTACCAAGATAAAATAATTTGAATAAAAATGCCGTTAGTTTAAAATACGCGCACAGCAAAAAATGACTAATGACATAACGAGTACGTTCATAATATATCGAAAACTGACAGTGTACTTGTCAGTCAGACGACGGGGTGCGTTTGTGAATTATTTTAAATTTTTGTCTTAAATGATATCAGGATATCACTGTTATCAATTATTTGGATTCGAGCCCTAATTTATTCAACAAGAAAACTTGAAACGATCGACTTTGAAACGACTGAGATTAATTAATTTTAATCTTGCCCTTGGCTACACCGCAAAATAATAATTCATCACCGGTTTTTGGTAAAACGTGAAATACTATCTGTTTCTGACGCCTAATCTAAAATATTTTAATTAATCAACTGATTTCCCTTCTTTTAATTTGCTGCCGTTAAAATTCTTCTATATTTTGCGTTTTGTGCATAACAATATAATTAGATACGGGACATAATCGATTCTACTAAGCAGCAGAGTATATGGGGTGATTCATATTACTATTGGGACATAGGCCACGGGCGGAATATTTGAAATATCTGCAATAAAATCCAATATGCCTTACATATTCATTTTATTCTATAAAACAGAAATAATACATCATCTGTGAAAATGTCAACTGTCGAACTATTGCGGCTCATGAGATACAGCCTGGTGATTAATGGACAGACAGATAGACGGACGGACAGTGAAGTCTCAGTAATAGGGAATCCTTAAAAGGAAAAAAAGGAATGCTCAATGAACATACATACATCTTAAAAATTCTAGATTTTTTGACAGTTTTCAATGTATTCGTTAACAGATTGAAAACAATCGAACTTATTACGTTTGAACTACAAAATGTTCACGTGGGCGTGCAGGCGTCAGGTCAGAGACAATCATGAGACGCCCTAAGAATGCAAAATTTTAGTTCGCAATACTTCACTGGTCCATTTTGTTGCA
>CAJUYI010005070.1:0-16613 GCA_910591695.1 Galerucella pusilla
GTGGATTTGTCGAGGGTGATGGAAGTGTAGACGACAATATCGATTTTGGTTTTTTCTTCTGGAAGATATTTTAGGTTATTGTAAAGGGGAATGGGAACTGTATGTTTTGCGATAGCGATAATACAGGGTGCTCTTATTTAATGGCTCCTATAAACAGAATCACAGGATAGTCATGTTCCATCAAAAGATTATGCGTTGTCTACTAAAGACCATGATCATTATAGTGAGGGGGAGTCCATTAATTGAAAATTTTTTGGCCCCCTCTCTCCTAAAATGAGATTTGGTGATCCCTCTCTCCCAAAGTGAGATTTGGTGACCCCCCTTTTACCAAACGGAGATTTGGTGACCCCTCTCTCTCATAGTGAGATTTGGTAACCACCCTCTCCCCCAAGTAATATTTGGTGAGATTCGGCTCGATCTACCCCTCCGCCCCACCCTAATCACATAACGTAATTAATGGATAGACAGATGAAAAGACCGTACAGTTTAAGGACCAAGTACCAAAAGGTCAGCCACTTTACTCAACAGTCATAACAAAAGCTTCAAGAAACCTTTGGAAGACAAATTTCTGGAGAATGTTTGAAGTTGTCTACGGTCCAGAGCCACTCTATATACTCTAATTTCCAATGTTCTCGTATACACACGTCTAGTTTAGCTCTGATTTAAATAAAAATAAATTAAACTCTGGAAATGAAGTTTTATAACACATTTAACAATGTGTGTTTTTAGAAAATTAGCAATAAATTCGGAGCAATAAAAACGCCGTTAATTCTATTGAACGAAAATAAATTTTATGGGTTATTCGAAGTGTCGAATTTTCTTATTTTTAAAAATGTATCATTGAAAAAATTGGTAGATGTTAACTAGTTGAAATAATTTTCAATATAAATTTTGGTTTAGTTTTGAAGAATCTTCAAAAAATCGCGTATCCTGAGAATGCGAAAAATTTTATTTATGCGAAAAATCTGGACCATTGAAGATACGAATAAATGAACCCAAAAAGTATATTAAAGATAGGGAGTTCTTCAAGTTAGGTACTTGAAAACATGTTTGGGAAGATAGTCATAATTTTCATTGGTATTAAAGGCATAATAAAAATGTGTAGCTAGTATTCCAGCCGAATGTAGGCAAATTTGATCACCGATGTGAGAAAATATCAGCCCTTTAAGGTCCTCATTCCCACGAGAGTCCAATGGGATAGCGAAGAAATCTCCTTCCTAGAAACGGACTACGTGATCTACACTGACGGATCCAAAACCGGAAACTGGGCTGGAGCGGCGATCTTCAGCAGGAAGAAGCCCAGAGTTGAAATCACAGCCAACCTGGGCAGGTACGCTACCTTCAGGCTGAATTATACGCCACTGAACTGGCTGCAAGAGAACTGATGAATCAACCTGTTGTAAAAAAGAACATACACATCCTGTCAGATAGCCTGGATGCTCTTAAAGCACTGAGCTCGAACAGGATAAAATCTAAGATGGTATATAATCCCTTGAAATATTGGGCAAGGAAAACAGAGTCATTTTGACCTTGGTGCCGGGGTATCGAGGAGTGGAGGGCAACGAGGAGGCCGACACTCTGGCAAAAAAGGGATCAGAGACTCTATTTATCCAACAACGGCTTGATCAGCCACTATAGCTACCTGGGCGGAGAGGAAAACCTTCACGTACTGAACAGACGTACCGGGGATCTCTCACTAGAGGGCGTTCATATACTACCCTTCGAGTACAAAAAATAAGCAGATCCTGGAATGGAGTAGAACAAACCTACGCATTCTGTAGGGACTGCTTACAGGACATTGTCAACTAAATTACCACCTAAAAAAGATGAGTCTGGTTCAGAACTCAGACTGTCGGTTCTGTAATTTGGAGGACGAAACTGACTAGCACATACTATGCTCATGCCCAGCCTTGGGCAGAGTAAGGTATAATATATTCGGTTTTGATACTTTAGAGCCGAACGACTTGGAGCTGGCGAGAAGGCCCCACTCACAAAGAACCTAACCTAAGAAAATATCATTTCTTTCCAGTAAGAAGGAAATCTTGACTTCTTCTTCAAGAAATTTTGTCCGAAATGTCAAAATTTCCTAGGGATTTGCGGAAGAATATTTTATTTTACAGTTTACCAAGGATATGATCTACTGTGAATGGACCTTGGACATTTTGACGTCTTAAACTTCAAAATATTGTCTAGTTCTCAAATTTCGTAGTGTCAGATAAGGACAAGAAAGTTATAAAAAATCAATTATTCAAAATATTCCTTGTTGTCTTTGATTAATAGTTATCTCATTAAAACCGTAAAAAGCTAACACGTTTTTAATGGTTTTCACCCAACCCATTAAGATATGTGTTGTAAATATATTTAAAAAATAATCAACAATAGTTTCAATCTGCATTGATTCCTGCTATACCTCTGGTAACTTTTTATATCGTTAAATGCCGTGTAACTCAATCCCCCAAGAGATAACTACCTACACTAAGTCCAAAAAACCTATACACGTGTCATTTACAAACGATTCAAAAGATTTTTTTTCATGTTGTCGAAAAGATAACGAGACCAGCATGAAATTCGTTCACGATTTCACAATGGACATTTTTTATGCTAATCTTTAAATGCACGTTCATTTTTATCTGTGAAAGTTTGCAAATAATGTGACGTGACATTAAGCATTCGAATATTTGAGATACGGCTAAGATTCTTTATTGCATTTTTCAACTTTACATTTTTGGCATAGGAAAATTTATAAATTGTTGTTTAACGATGGATTGTTATTTTAATAGAAAATCATATTGTCGAAGATGAATGTGAAAATGGAAAGAAAAGATTGACAAAAATGACACTGGCAGAAACAATCAAGGAGATAAAAACCCAGAAAGGAATAACAACAAAATTTGAATATAACAAAGGAGTCTAGCAGGGTGATTCATGTCGGTGACGCTATCAATTTCGACTTAAAAAAGATAAGTAAATGAATCTTGCGAACAAAGGGAGGTCAGTTAGTAGCATAGCAACAAAAAATGTAAAAACTGTGAAGAAGGAAAATGACAGTCTTGAAATAAATGCGGATAAAACCAAGATAATAATAATAACTAAATTAATAAGTTTATGAAATTAAGGAATGTATTAACATCCCCAACTCTACTGTAGAAGTGATCCATTTGGTTTCCTAGTCTTATCGGTGAAGAGAACATTTCGACCAATTCTCGATGTCCCATTGAGTTTTGTGGTTTTGAAGAAGACGTGGAACTTTGGCGGATCGTCTTGTCTTTAAACATGCGATTTCGTGTAGAATTGAGTATCAAAAATCGATCATAAATTGCTGTTCTATACCTCTTGTGCCCTTGACCGGGTCTTCGTACGCAGTCCCTTGATACTTAAATACTTAAATACTTAAATACCTACACCATATTATTACTGCAAGCGCCAAACGTGATGGAGATCCCGCCCCCATGCGCAGAAACTCATTTTTCAATGTTACCTCCCACTACAGCTCTAGCAGGACATTTAAATTCTCTGTACAGAGACGTAATTATTAACAGGCAGATATTATTTTTACATATATTACGTTTTCAATATCTTCTACTTTCTCTGGAAAAAGGAAAAGGTGTGTCCGGAAATTAGAACTTCATCAACGCGACTCAAAATCGTCGATCGCGTGTTGACCAGGCAACGTAGCAGTCTGATCATCTGAAACTACATAATGTAAAAATGTATTCCTTTGAAAAGAAAAATGTTTAATTTGTTACGGCAATTTGTTTGTTTTGTTCAATTCCATATTTTACTGTATTTTTAACTATTTCTTGTTGTTTTAACATTTTTTTTTTGTTTTATTTCCTGCGTTTTTTTGAGAATATCATTTTTTCTGTATATTTCGTGCCGTTTATCTGCTTTGTCCTAAAATTATGGAGTTTTTTTCTAAAATAATATTGGGAACATCGTAAGCAGGGAATTATATCTATAAAATGCATGAAATAAGGAATTTTTGGCATCCATCAAGGGAATTGTTACTTTGAAATGTTGGGAGCACTGATCACGTTTGGCGCTTGCAGTAGCTCACTTACGACCGCTTTCTCAATCTTTTAATGAATCAATAATTCTTATTTTATCTTCAAGCGATAACACACTCTCTTACGCTTTAACATTTTTAAAAACAAATTAAATAACGAAAGGCATGGGACAGAAGAAGTCGCGCGGGCCGCGGTCGTATGATTCCAGTTTCGACATGTCGGTGCACGCATGGATTAAACTACATAGTACTTGTTCACGGTTGGTAATCCGTATAACTGAGGTCCGGTTAATTCGAGTCCCTACTGTACTCTTTAAAAATTCCACATTAACGTAAATTAGAGGCATGATAGATCGTCAAGAAATATTTAAAATACCCAAAAATGCAACTTTTCTCTAACCTTCTTAGTTTGTGAGATACAGGCTATTAAATATGTAGAAGAAATACACATTTTATTTCATATCTTCTCGGGGGATGGAAGTACAAATTTAAAAATTTTTGTAGTTCATTGTCTCTTCAAAGCACATCGACAGTATTAAATGTGTCAAATTCTAATAAGCCAGTGGCGTGGTACGAGGGATTCGTTAACTTTTATTGTACCATATTTTTGAAACACCTTGTAATTAGACCTAAAGTCCGTACCTGGGGAATGTCACTCAGGGTTACTGCCTGGATTTACACTGCCATCATCAGACCTATGTTAACGTACGGCGCGATTGCCTGGGTCTGTCTGACACTTCAGTTTGTAGAGGACGTGAACAGGAAGATGAATGTCCGACACTCTCTCAATTTGGGTTTTCTGTATTCGGCGAGTACAGGGTAACACAAGCCAGCAAGAGGGAGCTTACTTCCGGCGACGTTATCGCCTACTTCAAACAAGTAGGCTGGATCACGAGCCAGAAGGAGGTCTGAACCTCAGAAGGATGCACAATGGGCCAATTGTGGCCTAAGTGCTGTGGGGGTCACCCACCCTTCAAATTCTTACAGATACAGATACAGATAGACCTTAAGACTTTTGTATGCAATTCTTTATAAAATTTCCTACATAAAAGGTATTATTTGTTTAACTCGATAGAACACTCTATTTTCAAGATTTTTTTACTTATTTTAAAATATAGTTTGCTATTTTTTATATCCTTTTGCTAAATTATTTAAAATACTTCTTACTCCATACTTTTACAAATAATTGTTTCAATTCAGGTCAAAAATGTCACAAATTTTCTACATACAGCAAGTTAATTGTTATTAACCATTTTTAATTAACCACGTTTGGTGATCTACTTTTTCACCGATTTAAATATATACCCGATATAAAATGTCCTTATCTCAACTTAATAAACATCATTATCTCACATTTATTATAAATTTTTTCAACAGTTATACGTAAACTCGCCGGATATTTAAATCCTTTTTCGTATTTAAATCAGTTAACCGAACGTACTTGTGATACCCTTTCATTAATTCCGAACCAATTGATTTTCTTATCGTGAAGTGAAAATAAGAATTAATGTCCTATTAAATTTTATGCATCATAAAATATCGAATTATGTGGAAGTGGAAAAAATATTATTTTTATTACACTATTGAACAGATGGTTTAAATCAATTAAAATTTATTAAATGTATGAGTGAGGTGAGTTCGATTCTTCGATATTAACTACGTAAGAAGCCGGATGAATGGAAAGTTTATTGTTCAAAAGAAATATACAGTGTCATCCTCGAATTATACACCATAATATGCATTATTAAAAAAAGTGCTGTACAGCTCACAAGAAGTCTTCTAATCAACTAAAATATTTCCTTGAAGCTTGAATAATGCGCAAGTAAAGTAGCCCAGTGGAATAACGAACCTATTTCGCGCGATCGTTGATATTTAATATAGCTGGACCATACGAACGTGCTCTGTGAGCTCCTTAAAACACCCATGCTGCACACTTCACCCCTTCGACGGTCTAAAACTAAAATAGCTTAAAATTTTAAATTCGAGGATTACTATTCGACATTACTGACCACTCTACGGCAAAAAATTGAAAATAAAAGACGCGGAAAGTTATCAAAAGGTGTTTTGTTTTTAGAGCACAACGCCCCTGCACACAAATCTCATGTTGCCATGCAAAAAATTCGTGATTTAGGGTTTGAATTACTAGAACACCCCCCTTATTCACCAGATTTGGCTCCGTCCGACTATCATCTCTTTTCTCAACTGAAAAAAAGTTTAAAAGATCGTAAATGTTCTTCTAACGAGGAGGTAATAAAAGCTGGTTTGCAGAGCAAGAAGAAACATTTTTTTTGAATAATAAATGTATCCAATTGAGGAGAATATGTTAATTAATAAAACACACAACGTCAAAAGTCTTGGACCCCCACATAGTTTTGTTTAAGAAATATTTTGATAGAAAAACAAAATATATTTAAAATAGTATATTGTCTTCTGAATTTATTTTTTGTGAAAGGAGTATTTTCCACAAACTGGGATACTTAGAAAATTAAAAACAAACTAATGTGTGAATTTGTTGACAAAATGTATTGAATCAAAAAAAGTAATGAAACATGTTGTATACTGTCTAATAGTCGGTATGTCCTCCTCGACGTTGCAATAACATATTGACACGTCTGTGCATTTAAATAATCAAGCGGTTGATAGTGTCTTGTGGAATATTGTTCCATTCCTCTACCGCCGCTATGACTAACTCATCTGCAGTCTGGGGTGGGTTGATTCGATTGTGAATGGCTCTAGCAATGTAATCCCACATGTTCTCAATAGGATTCATATCAGGCGAGTTGGCTGGCCAATTCAATCTATTGATATGTCCTGCTTCAAGTGAATCCTGAACCCTTATTGCGCGATGTGGTCGGGCGTTGTCGTCCATAAACACAAAATTTTCGCCTAATTCGTTTCGTATGGGATAGATAATGGGTGTAATAACTTGATCGACGTAAATTTGGCTGGTCATATTCTGTGGAATTCGAATTAATGCGGTACGGCGGTTAAACATTATTCCCCCCCAAAACATTACGGTACCCCCCTGGTAGGGAGCAACTTCGCGGACGAAAATAAGTCGCTGTTGACGACCTGGTTCTCTCCATACTCTTTGCCGATTGTCATCACTCACCAGTCCAATTCTGGTTTCGTCTGTAAATAACACCCACCTCCACTGTTGCAAAAGCCAACCCCTGTGCTCTCGCGCACACTGAAGACGTGCTGCACGATGTCGTGGAAGTAGAACCCTTAATGGTCTTCTAGCACGTAAATTTGCATTATGGAGTCGTCTTCGAATTGTAGGTGTCGATATAACACGGCGAAAGGTACCCTGAAAATGACTCCGAAGACCTGAAGCTGAGCGGTGTCTGCGGGCATATTGCACCAAATAACGATCCTCCCTTTCGCTAGACACTCGAGGACGTCCACTACATGGTCTGTTTTCCACTGTATCAAATTCTTGATATCTGTGTACTATTCGCACAACAGATGATCTAGGAATGCCCAAGATTTCCGATATTTCATGATTAGAGTGTCGTGCATCATGTAAAGCAGTAATTCTTGCTCGAATAAACTGAGAAATTTCACGTCCTTACATTATAATCCACAAAAATGAAAAGAAATAATACACTAGCCACTTGGCTGAACATGCTATCAATGCCAATATTTCTAAAAAGATTGATAATAAAGTAAGGATTAGTTATCGACATCTTTTTATTGCCTTTTTTGTTTCTTAAATACATCTAATTTTTTACCACAGTAAGAAAAATAACTTGGTTTAATTAAATCATTTGATATACAGGGGGTCCAAGACTTTTGACGTTGTGTTTATTTTGACATTGAAATTTTGTTTGGTTCTATAGTAGGCTAGGAATTTTTCAATATAGATATGTAAGTAGAGTGCATTTCAATAGAGAATGACCCATTTGCGTCATAGTTGACGCCAGTCGCAGGAATGCAAAATCGCCGTTGCCATGGCCACGCTTCGGGTACGCCATGATCAGTGCCACTGCTATAAATTGACAATTGAAAGGGTCTGTGTTTATATTTGAACCTAACCTCTAAGCTTCGTTTGCATTTGAGTTGAGTTTTTAACGGTTTTTAATTTATTTCTTTGCATTAGTGCGTGTAAAAGTGTTAGTTTGTTATAAATACTTTATTTGATAACTCAGTTTTTTTATTTTGAGTGTATTGACTATTTAAATCTAACATGCCTCCTAAAAAATTGATCGGTGTTAAAGGCAAAGTAATTCATAGCCAAGGAAGACAAATTGTGGAAAATGTTGCAAAATTTATGGAAATGGAAGCTGAAAGTGGGATTCAAATTCCTTTACAAAATCACCGGTAAGATATTTATGCGTCAAATTGTAATTTATACTAACATAGATGCTAGGTAGGTACTAAACACCCTGGCTTAATATATTACGCTGCAAAGGATGCAAATTTGTTTTATTAGACAATCGCAGTTATTTTTTTTATTTATAATTGTTATTATCATGTTTGTAAACCCCAATATATCTGCATATTTTAGGCAACGAACACTAAAAGCCACTGGTGTATCCAAGGGTACATATGGTAAAATTAGAAAGGAGGGCTTAAACATTGACAGAGGAGTATCAACATCTTTTGGAACACCTCATAAGATGAGACCACGCAGAAAACGTGTTCAAGATAGTTTACGAGATGGAGAACTGGAAAGAATCAGAGCATTAATTTATGATTTTTACATTGTGGAAAAGAGAGCTCCCACTCTGAAGTGTAAGTTTTCTCATGATAGAATCGAAAATAACTTTCACTTATTGTAATTTTGTTATAGGTATTCTACAAAAAATACTACATATCATCCCTGACTTTACCAAAAGCAGAACTACTTTATGGCGTATACTGAAAAATATGGGTTTCAAGTAAGTAGTTTTAATATAGTAATATAGAACAAATATTTTCCGATACAACCTGACAACCTGTGCTGTTATGGCAGACTCTAAATAAATGCATGTACAATACAATGGAAAGTATTTAGCATGACTTTCATGCATTTAGATATCTATCAATAAAAATAAATGTTGAAACTATCACAGTTAATCAATGTAAATATAAATGAAAGTAAACAGTTCTCAATCATTTCAGGCTAATCCAGTTTGTATTCACATAAATACTTTGTATATGTATTTTGATGAAATTACAAGTTGTTTTTTTACATCTTCTTAGAGGAGGCCCTTATAATTACAAACATATATTACTTTATTTTCAGATGGAGAAGCACTCCAGATAAGAGAAAGGTTCTAATAGAGTCTCATGATATTAGATTGAAAAGAATCAATTTTTTGAATGAGATCGTAAAGTTTAGAAAAGAAGGCTGGAATATTATATATACAGATGAGACATTCACAGTTCTCATGTGCAATCGAAAGGATGGTATGATGAGACAGAGAAAGGTTTAAATAAACCAATCTCAAAAGGCAAGAGACTTGTAATTGTACATGCAGGTGGAGAAAAAGGATTCATTCCTAATGCCTTATTGATTTTCAATTCAGGTACCTAAGTGTCAATTATTTCATGCGAACCATCCCTCAGGTATTGATAATATAATTATTAAGAAACTTTGGTACATTCTAATGAACAGTTACAGCTCATGATATAGGTACTTTAAATTATAATTTTCCATTTTACAGAATAATTTTGATTTAAAAAAAACGTCAATATTTCAAAAACTTTGTAAATGAGACCATTGCAGACTAAAGAATATCTTAGTAATACCTTGAATATTTATATAGGATTGTTCAAAATTTGGCTTTTTTATATTATTCCCCTTCAACATTTTCATATGGGCTTGAGCATGAGAAATTTTGGATTAGTATTTGTTGTAATCTACTTTTAAAAAAAGTTACTTAGCTTGTATATTCCCATGGTATGCATCATTATTATAGTCAATATTCATAGCATCTGATTCTGGTATTTTAAAAGCTAATAACCCAGTTGAACTTCAATTTAAATCAACAATGTTTTCTGTTTCAGGTTCTAAAAGTGGTGACTACCACGATGATATGAATCATAATAATTTTATGAAGTGGATTCGGGAGCAACTTCTACCTAATATGCCTCCAAAATCAGTTTTGATAGTTGATAATGCATCATATCATAATGTTAGACTGGAAAAAAGTATTACTTCAGCATCTCTTAAGGCTGAAATGATACAGTGGCTTGAGGCAAATAACATTGCACATGACAAATTTCAAACCAAACCAGTCCTGTATGAACTAATAAAAAATTCTAGGTTACACTTAGGTATAGCAGTAACTTATAAATTGGATAAATTGTTAGAAGAACATGGCCATAAAGTATTACGGTTGCCACCATATCATCCAGAGTTTAATCCGATAGAAAAAATTTGGGCATTGGTAAAAAACTGGGTGGCAGCCCATAACACTTCGTTTAAATTAGCTGATGTGGAAAGTTTGGCCAGGCAAAAATTTGACGAAGTTTCAGTTGATGTGTGGTGTTCTATTTGTCAACACGTTCAAAAAACTGAGGATATGTGGATAAAAAAAGAACATTTATTTGATGAGGCTGAAGATTCCCTTGCATTTGTTGTAAATACAGGTTCATCTGATGAAGATATTTCAGATGGTAGTGGCGGTAATGATGATTTAAGTGGAATTGAATTATTCAGCGAGTCTGATAGCAATTAAGGCGATGGGATAATTTAATTGATATCAATGTATGTGAATTTCAGCTAATTATGAAGAAAAGTAGAGAATAACTATTGTGTTTATACAAAGTAAAAAGTATATCTCCCAATCAATTTTGGGAATTTGTGTATATTCACCTTGTATAAAATATATACCTAATACAAGGTAAGAAGTGTACCACTCGATTAATTTTTATAATCTCATTAAAAAAAGAATATTGTGTACAAAAGGTCTATTTTCGAATGTTATGTATTTTTGAATTTCGTTTTTCTAAGTAGGTAATGATGGAAATATCAACCTTTCCATTTGCTATCGACTGAACAGTTTTTTTCTGGCTAACTGATATTTTCTACTAGGCTTTTTTATTTTGCTACCTGTTAAACTAAATAAAAATGTTCATTATAATATTTGTTTTAATATTTTTCTTATCCTTACTTATTGCTCATAATACATATTTACATGTAATTATTATTTGCAGTGAACGGCAGAAATTGAAAATAATTAGAATTGCAGCTTTGCTTATCACAATTTTTAGTGTTAAAATGTACTTAAAAACTAAAACAGTATTATGTTTTCACCACTTGAAGTGCACTGCACAATATCTTTGCTATTTTTACTGCTCATCAGCAAAAAATCTAATATATTATATTTATATTCAGTTATAGATTTCCCTCTTCCAAATTCATCCACACCTCTTACACACCCTATTTCAATGTGGATGCTGATATAACAAAGAAGCTGTTTGTCCAGATATTCAAACATTTTCTTCAAATGAATTTAAAATTTTACTCTCATATCCCTTATACCCAATAACATTAAAATCGGTACGCCTATGGTTTAAAGGTCTAACGTCAAATTTTAAACATGGCTTCGATTATGACGTCACTTCCGCGCATGTTGCTGTGACGTAGGTGGCCCATTCTCTATTGAAATGCACTCTAAAGTACCCTTATTTTTGGAAAATTTCGATAAATACATCAAGATTCAAAGTCAAGGCCAAAATAAACTGCAAAATATCGAATGTGTGCAAATCTTTACATCCTCACTACATATTTGGATCGAGAGTTTTATCTTTTTCGACATATCTTTATGATCCAGTCTGTTGGAAAACAATCCCTGTAGCTTTGCTATTGTTTGCAGATTTATTTCGAAATTTTATGTTCAGAATAAAACAGTTTGGAACAGTGCCAGTTGGCAACGGTGGCAAGTATTCAACAATTTTCACTTTTCGGTTATATAAGTACGGAGCTTTTTTTTATATCCCTTGTAAGTTTCGTAATTGAATATAATACAAGCGAACGTATTAGGTTGAACTTGAGTTTAAATCAAAATTTAAACGAATTACAAGGTAATCTTGATATTTTTCAACTTTGGATGAATACGGAGTGTTTCCAAAGCTCATTCCAAAGTCAGTGGATTTTTTTAACAAGTTATGAAGGTAACAAATCGCGCTACCCCTGTATTTATGGTGCAAGTGTTTTTCAGTCTTTATAAGCATGACCTGAAAGCACCGACAGTGCATTGTTTATGCGGAGTAATTTAATATTTATTGCAAATCGTGTTCGTCCAAGAAATTAATATTCTAACAGACCATAAAATAAGTAGTTTCTATGTCCTATACTACTTACACTGCGGATTTAGTGAGAAAAAATTAATTTTAAAGTGTTAATTAAAAATACATAAAAATATGTTTCAACAAATTCATTGTTTTTGTCATCAATATAGATTAATTGAACAATACTATATAAAGTGTTATTACATTAATATTCTAATAGAACTCAGAAAAGTATTTAATGCCCATTTAAATTTCACAATTTATTACAATACACATTCCTAACATTTAATAATACCGCAATTATTGGGTTGATATCTAATTTGTTTAAATATTCTGTATTTTTGTTATTGTCTGTTTTGTCCGTAAATAATTATTAGTTTATTCTGATAAATCAACATGTTAATCAGTGCCTCCAAAGACAGTGAAAATATCTATAAAATAAATCTTTTAAAATCGACTGTATATTTATTATACTCGCCTCAAAAGGATTTAAAAACGAAAAAGTATAACTTTTCAAAGAAATTCGTTACGGAATTAGCAACAAGAAGGAATGGGATCCAAATACCATTACCAGACTTAGAAAAAATGCCATTCAATGGTACACAGACGGCTCAAAAGCAACAGAAGGAACTGGGATAGGAGTGTTCGGGCCAAAGCTTGGGAACGTGCGCTCAGCTCAATATTGATAAAGGATACAGAAGACAAAGGATTATCATAATGTCGGATAGTCAAGCAGCCATTGAAGCACAGAGCTCTTGTGTAATCAGTTCCAAAATGGTGTGGGAATGCCTACACAAACTCAATGAACTAGTCGAGAACAATATAGTCACCTTACTATGGATTCCAGGACACACTGGAATAGAATGAAAAGAAATAGCAGATGAACTAGCAAAGAGGGGGACTGAAATACCTTTCTGGGGGCCTGAACCCTTTTGCGGAATCAGCCCCAATGTAATATTGGAAGAAATAGGTGAAGCTGAGAAAAAGTGAATATCTGACCATTGGGAAGATCTAGTAGGGCTTATACAATCAAAGACCACAACCTGTTGAGATCAAATGAAAGCATAAGCCAAAGTAAAACTGCGCTAAGAGTTTTAACATGGGCACCTGAAAAAGCTCAAAATAGTGGAGGAATCAGAATGTAGATTTTGTGGCATGGAAGAAGAAACCTCCATCCACATACTTTCCTACTGCACAGCACTTTAGAATCCTAGAGCACAGCACCTGGGAGATATCTGGATAGAAGAGGAACATTTACCCAAGTTGAAGCCTGCAGGCGTCCTAAAATTCCTCGGGGAAATAGGACTAAAGGAGCTACTATTTTCGGAGACTCTTCTCAGAAACTGAGTGGAAGTAAGGTGGCACAATAGATCCTTTAGGTCTCAGTGAATGTCACCCCGAAATACATATAGATACATACATACTCAAGATTTAAAAATAGTAAAAACAAAAATATCCCAGATTTCATCTAAGTCTATTCCAATATCCCATTCAGGATCAGAATTAAAAAGTTATTATCAATTGAAATGTCAGTGAAAATGTTTGTTTGTCCTTTTTACAGGGTGATTTATTAAGGGTCGTATATCGTAAACCTGTTCTAGAATTTGGGGCAAAAATTCTTCAGAAAATCGGCCATAAAAAATTATATAAAATTTTTTTGAGTAAGTAGTTTTTTGCTAGGTAATAGTTATTGGATTTTTTTCAAAATATTACCCAATTCAAGTTTGTAAAAGTGTTCTATGCATGGGTCTATATTTTTGAAAATCGATTCAGGCATATGGAATGGAGATGGGGTATAAAAACATCATTTAAATCGTAGGCAACAAAATATACAAACGCCTTCCCAAAATTTAAACTTTGAAATTAAATTCATAATAAAATCAGAATAAATATTAATAAAATTAAGTATTTAATATCCAATAATAAATAAGACATTCGGTGTTGAAGTTTTCATAACATCAAATCATTATTCAAAGAGATTATAAAATTTCGAATAATCAAACAAATCGTCGACTCCCATAAATCAAACTGAAATATTAAATTTCTTTATTTCTGTATTCATTTTCTATCCATACATTTACAAACAATCTTTTTTGATTGACTAATAACTGTTCATCGACACACTTCGCAAGTATTTAAATGATGTTTACACTTCATTTCAAAAGATTGATTACCGAATTCAAATTTTGATACTTTTATTATCTGGCATCGTAATTTGTTTTTATAGATCGCGTGATGTGCCGCGCCATCTACGACGCGTCCGCCGAAGCGAGAAGTTCGTGAGTTTGCTTGTAGATGGCGATGGAGTATTATTTCGAAAAATTAAATTTGTAAAGAAATAAAATTTCCACGAGCGCAACATTTTTAAAAGGAATTTGATTTTTTGTTTTATTTATTCATTCCAGGGGGTAGAAAAATAATAATAAAATTAATAACAACTGTATATACAGTGTGATCCAGATCGCCGTATTTGCTGCTTTGTAGTGCACAAAATTAAAAAAAGTATTTATTGAGACTGGAGCAGTGACTAAATGTATTTAAAAAAAAATTGCAGGCAAGAAATTTTGATGACCGTATTGTCATAGACTACTTTGCAAACAATCCAAATTATTAACCACAATTTTACATTACTTTCAGAAGCTATAACTCCAGAACTGGTTAAGTTATCGGCTTCGAATTTTCACTGTGCAATATTTTTGAGTCCTAGTTTTTGTTTACCATGTTGCAATTTCAAAAATTGTCTACATTCTACGTAAAAAATCAAAATTCATGTTGTAATATTTTTGTCGTTATAGTCTGTTTCTTATTTTCTGACAGCACGCGAAAAGGTCACAGATGCTAGTCAGATAGTAAACCATAAGCGTCACCGTTCGTCTAAGGAATTTATTTACTATTTAATTTTATACCCGATCTGATATATAAAGGTAATATGAATCTAAATTCGGTTAGTTAAAACAACTTGATATATTCCAAGAAACATTACAATAGGGTCCTACTAGGGATTGTCCTAATGACTACTTTTTGCAGGTATATACGGTCAAATTTGCATAATTTGTTTTGCTCAGAGTCGCTTACGTTCCATAAGTGTTAACTGTGTTGTGAAAAATGTCCTCAAGTTTCACCCCAGTGAAGTGTAATAGCGTGCTTAGCTTACAAACGAAGACTGTAGTGTTAAATGTGCATGATGCTGTTGTACATCAAATGCCGGCTGCTACTGTTAGAAATATAGTTTCGACATGTTCCAATATGACAGGAGTTAGTGAATCTACTATTTACAGGCTTCTAAGGGAGAGGAAAAATGGGAATATATCTCCACCTAAAAAGTCAACTGGAAGAAAACCACTTGACCTTGATGAACATATTATGCAAAATACAATAAGACGAAAAGTACACGAATTATATTTTAAAAAAGAGATCCCAACCCTCGACATAATTCTAAGAATGGTAAAGGAGGACGAGAATAAACTAATATCGTAATCACCGCCACTGCCGCAATATTTATCGTTTATCTGGCATTGTTCAGTTTTATTACCATATTGCATTTTGAGCTGAAACAGGGATGTATAGATAACCAATACAGACACCTACTTGTTTTGCATTAGAATTTTAGTATTTACTTGTAAAATTCTTAGGATCACTCTGTAAAAGATAAATTTCTATTTGAATATTTAATGAGGCTACTGTGCTGTCTGACATTAAGAAATAGAGTAAAATAATTTTTTTTTTATAAAATTTTGCTAGTTTACATTTGTGATGATTCTGAATCCGGTGGTCTTTGAGAAAAAAAAATGCTAACAAAAAAAATATAAAATTCAATACAATTTATACACATGAACAAATTCAATGAAATTAGGTAGAAACGTTGATTGACAACAACAGTAGAACCACAAATATTTAGCAACGTTCTGTTACTGTTACTTTCTAGAACTGATCGTTTATTTTTAGTTTCAAACCATTGTCCCAATTGCGGCGTCCAACTGTATTTTATGGTTGTTTTATTTGAAAAAAAAACATAATAATATATTGTGTTACGATGTCTAATATTTCACGGTATAATTTATTGAAATATTGTAATAAATACCAGATATTTTACTTTCGATTATCACAAAAACCAATCGAAAGCAGATTAGAATATGATATATTTTTTTCTTAAATCAAAATTAATAGAAATGCTGACAAAAGAACAGGTTTTTGTGTACTGACAAAAATATGGAAAATAGGTAGAGACTCCCTGCCAATTTATAGTATTTAAGTGTTCATCTGAATTTATTGTTGCAAAAAATATATAAAAATATAAAAAAAATTATATAAAAATTGAAAAAAAATTTATAAAATATTATACTACAACAGCTACATATTATTCTTTACTCCCTGCCAATTTATA
>CAJUYI010005071.1:0-16612 GCA_910591695.1 Galerucella pusilla
TAATCGAAAGAACTCTTTTTTTTGTGCCTTAATAACCGCGCGGAACATAATGTGTACTTTATGACCACATGGGGCAAAATATTTTCGATTTTTCCACTTTTCCAATTAACAATTCTTCATCTACTTTTTCGCGAATAAATTCAGTAATTTTTAAAATTTATTTATTATTGCTAACTCCTGACCTGTCTATAATTTACATCGCAAACTCTGGTCGCATACTCAATACTCATTTCCTTTGTGGTTCGTGCAAAGAATACAGATATATTCTTGATTTGACCTGTGGTCGCATTTTGGTTACACGTCAAACTTAAGCTCGAGTTCTATGGAGTAAGCCGATATGCTCATGCGAACAAACCTTATTTATGTCAATCAAGTAATAAACACAAACAAACGGTATCCATACATAAGTAGTGGGAGGATAAGGTGTAGAAAATCGAGAAGTGTCTAAACTTAACCTAAAATAAAAAAAATTATTTGTGTTTTTAATCTTACAAAAGTGGCGATATACTGTGAAATACTGGAACAATGATTTTCGTAAAAATACGATATAAATTTAAGTGTTACAAATAAAACTGACAGTGTTTTATGACGTCTTTCTACCATAAAAAATAGTCCTAGTTTAGTAAGAAATGAACTCCCGTACTCATTTGCACCCTTTCATGAACAATTCAGTGTCTATTAGACAAGAAATCCAAAGATTTGAAAGTGTACATCCTAGTATTTATGCCATATACGACTTAATAGATGTTATACCTGATGGTATAGTTGCCCAGCAAATCAGAGATCATGTAGTATGTATAGAAGGTAAGTTTTGCATAATATTTTAAGTAAATGTAAACATATCAATTTTAAATATGCACTTAAACTCTACGTTTAGTAAATAATCCTCAAGGCTATCTATTTCCTGAAAATAAAACTCAAATACTTGTTGTTTTCATTTTAATATCTAATGAAACAATGATGTAGATGAATAATATAAAATTTACAGTATTATAGTTTTTATATCTTGAAATATGATATAGGGGACTATGTAGTAACCCTCAATAATTATACTTATTCTGTTTTATCTGTAGTTACCAACAGATATATTAATTTTTAGAGACGTGAAATTAATCAACTTTTCAAAATAGGAAACACCATTTTTATTGTTTCTGATATATTCTTAAAATTTTATATGTAATGAATTAAGACAATTATTTTTATATTGTGAGTAATAAAACCACAAATGCATAAAGAAGCTAAATGGAGTGCCGCTTAATCACATAGCAATATACGTTATCTATAAAGAAGATTCAAGGCTGAGCACAACCTTAAGTCTTGTTTATAAGTATAGGCATGAGTCTTTTTTCTTCTACTCAATAAGGGGGCTTAATGTAAATTCCTCTAAATACTTGAAACAATATACTTTATAAATATTTTCATTTTTTTCAACCTATTTCAACATAATAAAAGAACTTTGATTGATGCTGCACTTTTTTTACACATTACAATGCATTAAAGCAATAATTTACTGCATAAGTGATGAAATTGTATTGTTGTTTTGAAACCTACTTTATAATTAGAAAGTAGGTCATCAACTCCTAGTTATTTTGTTAATTTAGTTGAAACAAATTATAAAAAAACTAAAAAGTACAATAATAGGCATGAATGTTTGATAACATTTACAGTATTTGAAACAATGTTATTTACACAGTTATTTAGCTGCAGGTGTTTTAATAAGGTCTATTAATAATCAAGCAAAGTGGCCATATTGAGGACTGCATTTATGTTTAAAATTGTTAATTTTAATACAGATGTTTGTCAACTATACAAGGTGTATTCTTTTCTCTGAACCTTCAATAGCTTCTAATATTTATTTGTTTCATAGATACATGTGTATTGAATAAAATAAATAATGTATTGAAATTTTTAATTATATGGTTGTTGCAATTTCCTCTTTATTTTTTTCTTATGGTTGTTTTAACTCTATTATCAAAATTTTGTAGAATAATATAAGAAAAATGATATGTAAGTCAAAAACTAGTAATGTTATATTGCAGAAGTCAGTGCTAGAGTCAGTGTTACAGCTTCTTGACTACAATGATTTTGTGTACCTACATCACCATAGCTCAAAAATACATGGTCAATGAAATAAATTGTATTCAAGATACTGAACACAGCTTATGCTAACATTCCACCAACACCCACACTTCTCAATATTGTAAGTAATAACCAAGACACTGAAGATAAACTACAACTGTATATAAGGGAATTGTTGTATGATGGGTCTTGTGTTAGAAAATTTTCTTATACTTATTCTTTCAGTCTTCAAATATTACAATACAATATTTAAAAAATCATGAACAATATGGACCTGAATATAGTAAGTAATACAAATTGAGTGGTAAATACAAACTGACAGAGAGTAAGTACAGGCAACATTGTCAAAATTGCAACTTTTGGAGACTGTTGATAGTTATAGTGTAGACGTATATGAGTGAGTTAAGTTGTGAGGAGACCCAAGAGATGAGCAATAATCAAGATCAGACCTACTTAATGAAAAATAAAGAATTTTTATATAATTTATGTTGGTAAATTCAAGAGTTGTTCTTTTTATAAAAACCCAACTTTTTCATTGATTTTTGTATGACAGCATTAAGTGCATTTTACTAATTAAACTAGTGTGGTTAAAAGGGTTCAGTACTTTAAACGGTGCATACAGCAATAATGAACAAGAGACCAAATTGTTCACATTTTCAGGATTATCCACACAAATAAATTTATGATTCTTATTTCACATGCCTAGGTATATCCATTGAGAGAATAATTTCTAGGTATGTCATAGCCCAGTCAGAATTCCAAATTTGTATACATAATTTTTTTTAGTGTCAGAAAGGTACCAAAATTCAAATAAACTTGATGGGCAACACCACTAATATTCAAAAATAGTATAATCGTGACCTCCATGCCCTAAAAATTACCATATAAAGTAATTTTATTTGTTTTACATCATTTTCATTTCAAACATACAATCTTACGTGCCATTTGTAAAAGCTGCTCTCATTGGTGTGATGCAGTATGACGTAATAACCACTACATGCCTATTTACATGCAGCCAATCATATAAGTTCCGTCATAGTAAATTCGTAAACTTGTGGTACTGTGTGAGATAGATAATGTTAGAGGTAAGATTATTTCTTATAATTTGATGTTCCCAATTAAAGACTAGAAAGAATTTTAAATAGTTTCCTAGTAATTTACTTTTTTATTAGCCCCCGTACTAAATACCCAATATATAAGTCAACAGTCATGATGGGAGTAAATCGCGCGACTCCTGTATATACGGCGCACGTGTTTTTCAGCGACCGTTTTCCTGAATATCTTCATGAAAGTGCCGACGACGAGTTAAGCAAACCACTATTCAGAATTATTTGGAATAAACACGGAATTTTTTGACGTTTCATCCAAATTATTTTATGAATGGTTTAGAATATTGACGACCACATTTCAAATAGATACATTATAGTGTACTTACATAACAAATGTAACCCATTTTTTATTGTTTTTAATAAAGTCCATTTTGGCACAACACCACGTTGTCGTATTCTACAGTCCAATAAAATGATATTTAAGCTATTCACGTTTATTATTATCGCTGAATGTATTTAGTTATCTATGTTGAAATTCCAACGTAAATAGAACATTTATGTAAATAATTAATTACACTAAAGTTCGAAAAGTTTTTATTTTAATAAACCTACAAATTAAATACTGTATAAACAGCAACAATAATAATAAATTTCACTCTGTAATTATTATTAACTACCTAATTGTAGTTAGCGTAAACAAAAAGAGTGAAATCAAACACCGGCTCTTGACTAGTCATGCAATGCAAGTGTGCTGGTTGCATTACAATTAATACATCCTTTTTTGTATAAAAATCTCGACAGATAGTGATTGTTAAATGATATAAAAATAATAAATAAATATCTAGGATTTAAGCAAGATAAGTTACTAGGCCAGAATCAAGCAAAAAAACAAAATAAGAGACCAGTCACTCAAAGGGTAGGTAACAGGTAACTACTTTATTGAAATCCCAGTTGAAAGCAGGAAAACTCACCAAAACAATTAACACATAAGCCATACCGGTCCTGACTGTCTCATTTGGAATTCTGAAGTGAACACAAACATAACTGAAAAATCTCCATCAAATAAGTCTGATGGAACATTACTTCCAAAAAGGAACATTACTTCCAAAAACAGAAGGTTTTATTATGACAATTCAAAACCAAGTACTTAATTAATACCAAAAATTGAAAAAAATAACAACAATATTTCAAACAAGTACATTGAGAAAATTTTAAAATACTCCGATCTTGCAATTGAGGTAGGACATGCAGAGAAAGCTAGACGTGGTGCCGATCGGTCGTTTCATCTATGGGACTAATTCTCAAAACTCTACAAGCCTTTCCAAAGACCATGACCAATTTTGCTCATAACTAGTTCTAAATCACAATTTTCGGTGGTCTGGGTCGGGTTTGGAATCAAATGGCGCTGGTTAACCAGTCTTTTTTAAGGGAAAAATCCTTTTCGGGAATAGCGGTTCAAAGAAAATACTTTTTCTACGACCACTATCGAAAGTCGTCTTTTGTGCCTTGAAAAGCAACTGCAAAGTTAATGTTTCCCGCGAGCTGTCATAACTTGACATTGACGCTCTTAAGCAGAAAGTAACCTTGGCGCAAGCCTTATTTTATTTATAGATAAAAGAGAGCTAGTAGTTATTTAAATATAAACTGTAAAATAAAATATTTTAGTTGATTTTCTAATATGTTAAAGCATCCAACAGCATTTTCCTTAATAATTTAATGAGAAATACCTAGGGAAATCTGAAAAATATCTGACATTAAGGTAATAAGTGTTGCCTACGTACACAGGTACACGAAAGTACAAACAATGGCAATTAATTTTATTTTACTGTGATCGTAGAAAAAATATTGTGTGTATTTCGAGCAGAAATTCCTTTGGTAGTCTCGACAGATTGCCGCGCGACGCCTAGACTGCCAAAGTACTACTTTCTGCTCTTGATACACAAATAGCCATTATTTTGCTGACATCTCTTGGCGAACCATTAAACTATATTTTATTCCGACTAAACGCAATAATTTTTCTCTATTTCACAGATTCTTTTGTAAATTCACAAGAATGGACTTTATCGCGTACAGTACCAGATTTACGGCTTGGTATAGTCGGCGCTTTATCATCAGGAAAATCGGCTCTCGTTCATCGTTACCTTACGGGCTCTTATATGCAAGAAGAGTCTCCTGAAGGTGGTCGTTTTAAAAAAGAAATCGTAGTTGACAATCAGAGTTATCTTCTTCTTATTCGAGATGAAGGGGGACCGCCGGAACTGCAAGTGAGTTGAATTTTAAATTAAAACAAAAATATTAATGCATACAATTTATTGACAACTGACAGGTGGGCGTGGACTAAAACCATGTTGGAAAAAAGCTTTGAAATTGTAGCCAATATAATTGAGCAAAATTTAATTAAGTATTGGCTTAAAACTACGGCCCGCCTGGCAGTTTAAAATAACACTTATAACTGTGTGAAGTTTGGTGTATAATAATCATGTAATAATGCTCTTGTCTCCAGTACAAGTCATGTTTAGTTTGTATCCAACCAGTGGAAGTAGTCCAACTTCTATTTTTAATTACATCAAGTAATTCTTTTTAAAAAACTCAGTTGTCAATAAAAATATTGTGGTTTGATTCCCAAAAAATAAGAATAACTAATGACACAAGGAACATACAGAAGATATTTAAACATTGATAGCCAAAAATCAGATTCCAACTAGTCAAATCATTTATTAGCAAACCAACACACTTTCCGTTCAAATTTTGAAATTTAAATATAGAAACTAAATCCCTAAAATTAAATCTTTTAGAAGCTATTGATATAAATAAAAACAAATAATCAAACAATCTTCTTAACGACCAAATATGTAGATATCAACAATTCTCCCTTATTAAACTTTTTACCTAGAAAGGTTGCGGTAAGATTGTTGTGAATGAATTTCCAGATAAACTTGTTAAATACTTTAGACAATCCCATATTTAGACACATTTGCTTTTTATTTCCATATAAATAGATTATAATACTATTGTCAATATCTGCAAAATTCAGTATTAAGGCACTGTATATATTAAAAATGTTTCATCATACCTCCACTCGTTTGAGAAAGCTAATGTGTTAGTGACATTCGTCACAACTTCATTTTAATATTATGTAGATTTTAACAAATTAAATTGTTTCATTTGATATTTAAACAATTGAAAATTAGCTCTTATTCATTCTATTGTATTGAATCTAGTAAAGTGTTGTCTGCAGGTTTTGTTTTAAGCTTTTCATTCATCATCCATATAGGTATATAGTTCAAAATATTGACATATATCTTGACAGTTTTGTGCTTAAACATTACAATAAGAAATAACTTTTATGTAAAAGTGTATATTGCTTGCTGTATTTACTATTTATTTAACTTCTTTTCAGTTTACAGCCTGGGTCGATGCTGTTATTTTTGTGTTTAGTCTGGAGAATGAATCTTCTTTTAATGCAATTTTTAATTATTACACCAAAATGGCCCAATATAGAAACTCGACAGAAATTCCTTTAATTTTAGTTGGTACACAAGGTAAGAAATCCAATTTAATTCTTTTAAGCTATACAAGTAATCTCAAACGAATTTAGAACTAATCTGCATGCAACTGATTCCTTTAAAACCTGTTTAAAGTATATAATGATGGTCTTTTTCTTAAACTTTTGTCTTAACAACAGAGTGTTCCAGTCCCCCTTTTTGCTAGTACATCTGATATTTGATTTATCTCTATTCCAATCTGTCCGGTCTGACATTGTGATAATCTCTTAACTTCTATATCCTTTATCAATATTGAACTGCTCCTTCTATTGCTCTTGAGCCATCCGTGTACCATTGAATGGCATTCCTTACAAGCCTGGGAATGGTATTTGGTTCCAATTCCTTCTTGGTACTTAATTTCGTCTATAATTTTATTAAAAAGTCATACTTTTTCATCACACTATCTTTAGGCATGTCCCATTTATTCTTTTTTTTTCACATTATTTTAAAAAATATTTTTCAGACGCAATAAGTGAGAACAATCCTCGGGTAATAGATGATTCTCGAGCAAGAAAATTGGCAAACGACTTAAAAAAATGTACTTATTACGAGACGTGTGCAACGTATGGACTCAACGTTGAAAGAGTGTTCCAAGATGGTAATTTATTTCAATTTTGTATAATCTTTGTGTTAAGTCTAATTAAAATTATCATTTCAGCTTGTCAGAAGATAGTTCAACAAAGGCACGCTTTAACTCCATGCTTGACACCTACTAATTCTCGACCTTCTACTCCAAATAGTCATTATTACCCGAACACTGTATCTGTACAAAGGAATTTTTTACAAAGCAATAACGGTTACTCTCAACATGGACAATCACAATCCCACATGTCTCCTGGACATAACCATACGTTATCACACAAGGTAAGGTGAACAACAAGTTTTTAATGGTGTCCAATTATTTTTCAACCATCATTTTTAGAAAATAGGTACACTACTGGACCCAATAGAAGAGCTTAGTTTGAGTTCAGTGTGGCTTAAATAAGTGCTTATTATGACAAGTATGACAGTTCATGTCTGCCATTCAAAACATAAGATTTTTTCCGATTTTTTTATCATTGCTAACATCTAAAATGATTACTTTATTAAAACAATGAATGCACCCCCGAAACGTACATTTTAAAATAACGTTTAAGCTGAATTCTCAACACATCGGTTCTCAATAATTCTAGAAACTTTTTCATACTTTGGTATCGTTATAGATACAGTACTATGTGTATGACATATAATCCTTCACAGAATAGTGAAGTTTCACGTCTTAAAATATTGAACAATCAAAAATTTTTGACAGTAAATGATTAAGTACTTCAAACATAACCTCAAATGTCAATAATAAAATGGCTGTCGGCATAAAACATCGTTTGTAACGCCAATGCCATGAATGGTCGTTACGAAGCGACATAGATAGAACAAGACCGATTTTGGTTTCTGCGCAAGACAGTTGGCAAACTTCTTAAACAGAGTCTACACCCATAAATGAAATTAAATGATTGGTATGAGATTTCTTAACATTTATTGAAGGCTAGAAGCAAACCTTCCATCAAACTTTGAGTTAAAGAGATAAAAATAAGAAATTATATCAATTTCAGGGCCTCTTAAGACGTAAATTTAATCAATCAATGATTTATTTTTGTTGAATTTCAACATTTTTAAATAATGTATCATGTATGTATGTATTTTGGGGTGAAATTCACTGAGACCTAAAAGATCTATTGTGTCCCCTTACTTATACTCAGTTTCTGAGGAGAGTCTCAGAAACTAATAGCTCCTTTAGTCCTATTTCCCGGAGGAATTTTAGGATGTCTGCTGGCTTCAACTTGGGTAAATGTTCCTCTTCTATCCAGTAATCTCCCAGGTGCTGTGCTCTAGGATTCTGAAGTGCTGTGCAGTTGGAAAGTATGTGAATGGAGATTTCTTCTTCCATGCCACAAAATCTGCATTCTTCTTCCTCCCCTATTTTGAGCTTTTCCAAGTGCCCATTCAGACGACAATGTCCCGTTAGGATCCCTGTTAAAACTCTTAGCGCAGTTTTACTTTGACCTGTGCATTTATTTGATCTCAACAGGTTGTAGTCACCCAGAAAAATATTTGATTGTAAAAGCCCTACTAGATCTTTCCAATTGTCAGATCTTCTCTTTTTCTCGGCTTTACCTATTTCTTCCAATATTACATTGGGGCTGTTTCCGCAAAAGGGTTCAGGCCCCCAGAAAGGTATTTCAGTCCTCCTCTTTGCTAGTTCATCTGCTATTTCATTTCCTTCTATTCCAGTGTGTCCTGGAATCCATAGTAAGGTGACTATATTGTTCTCGCCTTCTATTGCTTTTGAGCCGTCTTTGTACCATTGAATGGCATTCTTTCCCAAGTCTGGTAATGGTATTTGGATCCCATTCCTTCTTGTTGCTAAATTCCGGAAATAATGTACCATAGGAAAGAGGCAAATTTTCCTTCAAATCCTTCTAATTCAAAAAGTTATATTCGTTTCAGGACCCGCCAAGTATTCAGACAATCGATTTACGTCAAGTTCATACTCTAAAATCTAACACCTCGAATTTTATCCGACGAGAAGCTGCTGACAGTAAGGAATTAATCTACAAGTCCACCGATGACAAATGGAACTCTTCTACATCTACTATCGGTAGCCATGCTTCGTCTCAGGTGAAAACCATAAAACATCGAATTACATTTCATTAGATTAGAACTCAATTTTATATATTTTATAATTTTTATAGGGCTTAGCGTTGCAAACCGTAGAGAATAACAATGTATCGAAGTTTGCCGCTCCGCATTCTTTAGATAACCTTCAATGTAGTACCAAAGACGGAAAAGATCTACCAACTCCCAATTCTACGCCGACGACATCAAGAAAAAGTCGACGGAGATCGAATCTTTTTACTCCGAGTAAAAAGGGGGATGATAAGTTGAAGAACGGAGGAGATTTTGGTAGCGGTAGAGCTATTCCGATAAAACAAGGTTAGCTTTTCCATTGGCAAATTATTTTTAGAATAACATTGATATTATTTTTTGCCCACCCTTTCTTCCATTTTTTCTATCCTCCCTCTTTGCCTTCTCTTTTTTAACCCACTCTCCTATCCCTTTTTCTATCTCTTCCACTAGCATATTTTCCTTTCCCTTATTCAATGTTTCCCATATATTCCCATTTCTAAGTTATGGAACCCTAAGTGCGCGAGTCCGTTCTGTTTTTCTCTTTACCTCTAATGTGTCTCTTTCCTCTCTTTTTCCTTTCATCTGATTTTCCTCATCTGCATTTCCTCATCTGCATTTCCTTTTCTTTTCTCATACTCTTAGCCATTTCCCATTAAACTTTTCTTGTCTTTTCTATAAGTGTAACTAATGTTAATGTGATGACCATAAAATAAAGCAATGTTGTCAGATATATTTTCTAAAATTGTTGGGCTCACTATACAAATGTTTCCCATTACTTCAGTAAACTGTTAGCTCGTGATGTTCTCAGAAAGCTAGTTTGGAAATATATTAATAAAAAATACATAAAATAAATTTATTAGTAAGCATTAAAATAAGTCGCTCGAAATTGCTAAAAAAAGAGAAATTAATTAAAACAACTTTATGATTAAGAACATTTTGTATACCTGGCAACGCCGCAGCTGCAGGTGTCCGATAAATCCAATCACCAAGTACACTGAAGCAAAGATTACAGAATAAAAATATAAGATGTTTCACTCGTTCGAATTTATCGCGTAAAGCACCGATGCCGCTGGTGACTGTCTGGTGACTTGATGGTACAGTACGTCGCTACGTTACTTGCATTTAATTTGTCATATTATACGGGACGTCGCCCATCGAGCGCTGTTATTTTAGAACGGTGTTTATTGGTTGTTCGTGTTTTATATTTATGTTGTATAGATTTTTTACATTTATTAATTAATTGTTGAAATGAGCAAAAAGTCATATTAATATTTTTCTCTTTAATAGCATAGCTTAAACACTAAATATTTTGTAATATTTGCTAATACAAAATTACGGATTCATTTTTATAATAAGGATATTATATAAACAAGTACATTAAGCAAGAAAACACAAAAATTCAATTCTATAGCTGGGGAATTGGTCAGTTTCTTTTGAACGAATTTACTAAATTTTCTTTTCATCATCCATGTAATCAATTTCCTTTCAAATATTATGCAAGTCTCTATACCAGAGTCCGTATATATTTTACTCTCAAATGTATAGTAGATTAAATTTAACAGAAAACCAAACTCCAAACTTAGTATTTTACAACATTTATAATTTTTTTTAATAAGAGTATCCTGCAGCTGCTTCTCTTTTTACTGTTTTAACCTTGTCAATCCAAAAAATACGCGTTATTTAAAGATCAAAATTTAAGATTTAGTGGCCCTATTATTCTAGTGGCTAATGAGTATATTTAACTGAATTTGTGATAAATATCTGCTAGATTATCAATAAGAATCACAAAATTACTAAGATGCTGGATAAAAACTGTGAATTGATTCATTTTAAAAATTCAATTTTATTTTTTACTTACCTTTTCAAATTCATATCCTGAACATTTTTCGAAATAATTAACATTTAAAAATAAACCTTTGTGACAAAGAATCCTATTAATTTAAATATACCTATATTTCTCTAATTACCCCTGTATAGCTTAAAATAAAATAGGCTTTTCGAACTTCTCTGGTATCTACCGGTCTCGTTATTGACATCAAAAGCGAGTCGTAAACATAATCTTGAATCAAACCGCCCTGGAGTGAAACATCTTATACTTTTATTCTGTAATCTTTGTTTATACCACAACTTGTTTTTCTCATTTCTTCTTTCATTTAGTATCTCCTACCTTGTCCCAAATGACTAATGTGTTTCATTTAAATTTATTCAAGGTGAATTCATGAAAGAGAAAATTAAATCTCAAATTAATTTTAAACGAAAACTAAAAATTTAAAACAGTGGCGGCTATTAGTGAAATTGTTTATTCCTAAATTAATACAGGGAATAGGTCGTTTATTACTTCTTGGTTCGATAAAAATGAATGCTTGACAGTTAACTAGACTAGTGACATCGTTTCAAATTGTATTTAATAAGAAATTTTGGTAATTACTGGTTTTCAATTTTGCCTGCCAACCTAATACCAAACTCCACGAGCCGCCACTTTCTTAAATTAGTTTTAGTTTAGTTGTTGCTTGAATCCACCTTTAGTCGCAATGTTGGTTGTTCTAAACCATATCGTATATTATTGCTTTCTTAGTGCAGAATCGTTTTTTAGGTTATTTGTACAAAAGGAGCAGTAAACCTCTAAACAAAGAATGGAAAAAGAAATACGTAACTTTATGTGACGATGGTCGTTTAACATACCATCCTAGTCTTCACGATTATATGGAAGATATCCATGGTAAAGAAATTTCATTGCAATACGTTACAGTTAAGGTACCTGGACAGAAACCTAGAGGCTCCAAATCGATTATTACGATTGCCGGAGGGGGTCATATTGGTATAAACGAAGGACTGGGAGGAATCTCTCTTGCAGGTTAGATATATCATCAATTAACGTTTGTTTTTATTTTTATATCGAATATTATGAACAGAATTTTCTCAGGTAAAGAAAGAAAACCTCCAGAAAGAGTTCCTTTGGATTGCTTCGATCCCACGAGAGATTCGGATTCTAAATATTCAGCACAGCAACAATTTAGCGGCGATGAATTTTTAAGCAGTACCTTTTTAAACGGAGATACTACAAAAAATGACAATTCTTATATTAAGAAACGACATCGAAGGGTTAAAAGCAGCGGTGTTAAGAACTCTGAATATGACGGTGAGTAACAGGATTTTTTTTCACAATCAAATTTAGATACACTCATTTAGGCGACAATATCTCGTTGGGAAAACTATTAAGGGTGGTTTTACTGCAATTGGTTGTGGTCACCCAGAAGTAAATGATGATTTAATTCGAGTATCAAAGTGGTAAATATTGACTTATTATGAGCAACATGGAAGGCGAGTGTAGTCAAAAAAGCTGCGTCGACTTAATGTTTCTGCATCCGCTACAGCCTAATTTGCCCCTGTTTTAAAAACCTTCGCCTTACAGCGCAAGACCGATAAACCCCTAATTCCCATCTTCAATGAAAATGTGTAAAAAACGCACGATACACAATAAAAAACGTTAGCAGTCAGTAAGTTGATCTACAAGGGAGTGGTCGCTCTCTATGTCGATGAAATGTCGATAATATCGATTGCCATGTTTTTTCCGTTATTGTGTTTTTAAAGTGTTATGTAATATTATGTTCTTTATATAAATTGCTCGCGATAGTAGTGTTTGTGAAAGGTCGTAAGTCAACACCTTTTTATTTACAATTTATAAACTTTATATGCCGGCATCCGCAATGTTGCCCAATTGCTCTACCAAGCTTACTTGATTTTTTTCTACATTCTATTTGTTTGTAACTGTTACAAGTCTAAGAGAACACTTATATTACAAAATTTGTATTGTACTTATATTTTCTTTCTGGACCTCATTTTGTTATTTACATTTTCACTCGCTGCCAAGTATTGCACTTGTCTGGTTTTATATATCTTTTCCTTTGTTTGGCAGAACGCAATATAAGGTATAACCGGAAGTGTGTACTTTCTAATCTATTCCGCAATCCCAATCAGATGGTTTTTCCTAGACCTCTGATATTGTTAAAGGTATACAGTCTCTAGCTGTCTAACTAGAGTGGTCCTTCGAGAATCATTAGTTTTGACCTGCTCAAAATTATGTAAGGAAACCCGCCCAAAGCAAACAACTTTGGATTTATGTTGGAACCAGCAAATCATAACTCCGTTTTCTTACGGTGTATCTGTAGAGTAGGGAGGGTGAGTGTAGGCTCACAGAACTTAGGCCACATGTGACCCATTGCACATCCTCCCGAGGAGTTGTCCCAGGTTGATCCTGGCAAGACTGCATCCTTTGATTCCATCCCAACGTGTATTGTGGACTTCGTAAAAGAAATACAAGCATGTTGGTGATTCAACTAAAGTATCATTGATACTGAATCAACAAGAAGTACTCACAGTATTATAAAAATGTTTATCGCTAACCGTCAGTAAAGCCGTCAATTATCAGATTGATTTCCAGAAGTAAACAAACAGTTTACCTTCCTTTACATATGCGGCAGGTAAAGTATTTTGACTTTGACATTACTCGAAAATCATCATCTTTCAGTGTCACGCTTCTCCCTATTACGGCCATTACGGCTCGATAATAGTTTTCTTGCGATTTATTTATAACAAATTATTTTTGGAACTCCTTTGACTTCAGGAATTAACTTTTATAATGCTCTAGGGCGTACCTTCAATTTAAATATAACAAATAATAAGTAGATTTGTTCTACATGTGCTGTTTACTTTGTCTTAATAAAATGCAATGAAATATACGTCAGTTTCTTATATTCTGAATTCTGAGCAGTTGGCGATAAAATTTTGTATGCACCACGTCAGTAAAGTGTCTTTATCGGACTAGCCTCTTATTCGCCTCGCTTCGCTCGTCTCATAGTTTCAGACTCGTCCGATAAAGAATCACTTGCCTTGCCTTGGTACATAAATAACTATTAAAGAAAGTGAAAGCAATCGGATAATGTATCTAAGAGTATTGAGAGCAGAGAGAGAAAAAGTATCTAGCTTAACGATCACACCATATGTATACTATTAGAAGAAAATTCTATTTTCGAAATGAAATCCCAACCTTTAAGAAAGTTGCGGTCGAAACAGATTCCGATAATTCGTTACCGAAAATATCACGACGGGTTTTATTGTGAGCATTAAGTCAAATTAATGCTGATGAAACTACTTTTTTCTACTACCGTGCGTTTTAACCCACTTTCCCGCACGCATTTTAGCTTTGAAAGTGTCACTTTCCCGCACTAGTGCGGGAAAGTAAAATTATGCAAATTTTGACCTTATTAGATAGTTTTTTACTTCGGAAGTTATAACTATTCTTACACCAGGTGAATAAATAGTCCATCAAATAAAATTAACATGTTTTCCAGCTTTTTGTTGCATTTTTAATTTTCTGGAAATATAAAATAAAATAAATATTTTGATATAACCTTGTAAATTCTTTAAAGTAGTGTCACAAAACAACTATCAAACCACCCGGGTTTGATAAAAGAAAAATATATCAAATGAAATTCTTTCATCTACAAATGACTTAAAATTGTTGCCGTCACCCTAATCGTCATCTTTATGTGACCTGCAAACGATGCCATCCTCATCAACGTCATTCACTCACCAATAACTCCACTGGACCGGCAATTTTAAGTAATTCACCGAATGCAACTAATTGTGTTTCTAATATTAATATTTATAATAATAATTGATAATAATAATAATAGTTTTTGGTCTAAGTTTTTTATATGTGTGTTAAAATAAAATAAATTTTGAAAAATGGGTTGATATACTTCTTTGTATATACGGTCGTAGAAAAAATAATGTTCCTAACTCATGCGTAAAGTGTCTTTCCCGCCCTTGACCGCTTGCCCGAACTCCGCTTCACGTCTTTCGGGTCAACTGCAGTCGCGTGCGGGAAAGTATCACTTTCCGCACTTTTTTTTTTTTTTTTTTTTTTTTTTATTCTGTTATTTAACGTCGGTCTATTTCTGCGACTGTGGCTAATCACCGACGCCGGGAGCACTCTACCCCTAACCGGAAATTTTGGCGAACCCACTAGTGTTCCAACCAGTGGTAGCGTTCTTTAACGAGCCCAACATCCATGGACTCGGGACCTCGGTTTTACGTCTCCTCCGAAAGACGGCATATCTACATTATACCTCGTGCTCATTGGTATAATGCCTGCGAGCTGTGATATGCTAGTCCGCTGCAGGCTGTACGGGCCCCATACGATGGTTTTCCCTGGCATGGTCGTCACCCATCCAAGTACTAACCATGTCCGACCTTGCTTGACTGTAATTATCGCATCGAACGCGTTCCACTACAGTGCTGGGTCGTCGCCCCACTTTCCGCACTAGTTAGGAAAATAACTATATCACCACTGATTTAATTTATCAATAGAAGTAAATTATTGAACTTTAGCAATACGATTTGGAAATAATTTAATAGTAGAATCCTGACTTCAAATTATGAAGATTCAACCCAAAACACCTAAATAAAATGTAAGTGCTTACTTAGTTACAGGGTGTTTTGTTTAAAAATTTGAAAACTATCTGTGCTCAGTACTTTAAAACTGTTTTACCTACGACCCCCCCTGTAATCTGTCAATAACACACAGTCGGTATCAATGTAATGACGTCTATTACGCACTGTAAAGGGAGCGTTCAAGTATTACGTAACGCAATTTGGGGGGAGGGGGGGTCTCGTAAAACGTTACGATGCGTTACAGGGCACGTTACGTAACATTGTTTTTTTTTTAAATAAAAAATTGGGGAATTAAAACTCCAAAATTGGCAACCCTTTTCATTTACGTTTTACGGGGAATCCCTTGATTGTATTAGTCTGGTCGTCATTTTTGATTTGTTCTCGCAAGTTGGCAAACCTTTTTGTTTATATTTCACGGGGAATCCCTAGATTGTATTGTACGTCATTTATTGTTGTTCTCGTTGTCAGTATTCGTTAGTGTTTATGCAGAAGCACATTGCTATAGTCGGTGTTATAAAAGTGAGTTCATAGTGTTCATACTGTAATGTCCTCAAAAGAGGGAGATTTGTATCATCAGCTGTTCTTGGCCTATAAAGGCTCTCATGCTGACTTGCCAGCGCAACTATGTCAAAAAAATGCCAACGTAAATTTGGAAAACGGCTAAAGAAAAACTAAAAAATAAAGAGAAGTTTATATAACATATTATGATGTTATACGAGAGTTGAAGGTGAAAGCCACGAAGAAGAAAGCAACAATGCTTAGTTATTTTACACAGGTAAGTTTACTGCTAAAATGTAATAATGACATAAGTATTATAAT
>CAJUYI010005072.1:0-16607 GCA_910591695.1 Galerucella pusilla
ATTAGACGATTTTTCTAGTTTTCAGGTGTAATTGAGCGTTTTTGTGTGGATTATCGTGTGTTTTTATGTGTTTTTGTTGTAATTGCGTGTTTTGATTGTTGTTGAGTGTGTTTCCGGTTTAATGAATTTTTCGGAGTGTTATTATATACGATTTTGGGTTATTGAATGAAATAACGTTTAGTTATGTGCTATTGGTCGATCTTAATAATTTTATTTCTTCATTTTTTGTCCCATCTGTGTGATATTGGATGAAATATATTCCAATTACACGATTTCTGTAGTTTTCAGGTGCAATTGAGCGTTTTTGAGTGGATTGTCGTATGTTTTTATGTATTTTTTGGTGTAATTGCGTGTTTTTAAATGTTGTTGAGTGTTTTTTTGGTTGAATGAATTTTTCGGAGCGTTCTTATACGCTATTGTGCGTTATTGAATGAAATAACGTTTAGTTATGTGATATTGGTCGATCTTAATAATTTTTTGTTTTTTGTTTTTTATGTATTTGTGTGATATTGGAAAAAATATTTTCCAATTGTTATGTTATGTTATGTGCTATTGGTCGATCTTGATAATATTATTTTTTTTTTGTTTTTTGTGTATTTGGGTGATATTGGAAAACATATTTTCCAATTGCACGATTTCCGTAGTTTTCAGGTGTAATTGAGCGTTTTTGTGAGGATTATCTTGCGTTTTTATGTGTTTTTTGGTGTTATTGCGTGTTTTTAAATGTTGTTGAGTGTTTTTTTGGTTGAATGAATATTTCGGAGTTATTATATGCGATCGTCCGTTATTGAATGAGATAATGTTTAGTTATTTGCTATTGGTCGAATGGAATATTTTCCAATTACACGATTTTTCTAGTTTTCAGGTGTATTTGAGCGTTTTTGTGTGGAATATCGTCTGTTTTTATGTGTTTTTTGTTGTAATTACGTGTTTTTAAATGTTGTTGAGTGTTTTTCTGGTTTAATGAATTTTTCGGAGTGTTATTATATATGATTGTGAGTTATTGAATGAAATAACGTTTATTTAAGGGCTGTTAGTTGATCTTAATAAATTATTCCATTGTTTTTTTTGTGGAGTGATATTGGATGAAACATTTTCCAATTACACAATTTCTATAGTTTTAAGGTGTAATTGTGAAATTGAGAGTTTTTAAATGTTACTCAGGGTTTTTTGAATGTTTCGGATAGATATAAAAACTCATATGAAGAGGCCAGGTTTACCAATTCTTTCTTGAAAGAGGTTTTAGTCGAATGAAGAGGCCATAACATTTCTTATCATATATTTAAAGACCTTCAAAAGTTACATAACTGAGCATTATGTGCCAAGGAAAGATTTGAAAGATTTGAAAGATATGAAGATAATGAATTGAATTTAATAATTTTTATTAGTCAAAGTTTGACAATATTTCCTCCACCGTCCCTCTTTCAAACTGAACTATAACGTTGTTGTATACTATCGTCGACTCTGAACTCTCTATCTCTCTCGCTACTATAACGGATATTTTACTTTTTGTTACCGACAATTTGCATCGGTTATAGGTTTGTTTGGATTTTGTATGCAGATTCAGACGAGAAACAACAAAAGATCCACGAGTTTCCTGCTCTGTCGCTCGTTCGCATAAAATCACCGCGCACTCATTCATACCGAACATCGAATCTAATTGATTCGGTGAATGAAAGAGAAGGGTCACAATTCAAAAGAAAAAAAAACCTTTTATTACCGTTTTTATATTAAAAAAAGAGAGTGGTCCAAGGATTTTATTCGTAACTAGAGGACACGAGATACGTTTCCTGTCCCCTTGTCAATAATATATGCAAATTGGGACGTTTAAAGAATGTCAAATTCCAGACAAGTTAAACAAATATTAGCGCTTTCTACTTCACCAGTGCAAGCGCGCACTAAGTGCAGCATGTGACGTCATGCACTTTTGCGGGTTATCCAAGGAATTGACATTTTGACAAATCAAGCTAAAAACGAAAGCTCTATTCAGTGCACTTTAACCAGAGATCCAGGAACAATAGAATATAAAATAATAAAATTACAATATTTAATAAAAATTACAATTAATGATGGAAACCGAAAATATTATTTTTACTTGTTCCACATAACCCTCAATGGGCTCGTTTACTAAAATTTTTAAATCATTTTCAACTGTCGTAAAACAAAGTACTAAGGATAAAAATATAATTCTGAAAATTTCATGTCAATAGATTATGTCGTTCTCCGAATACAACCAATTAAACAAGCATACGAGAGCGGGGCGACGACTATGACTGTGACGTTACCGCATATGAAAGTTAATGTGCACAATCATTACGCTTCTGACTGTAACGTGCCTCGCGTAGAATTTATTTATTTTGAATTACTTGCAAAATTTTTGTGTTAATTAAATAAGATGTGTGGATCTAATTTAAAAAAAACAAACTCATTAAATCTTCCAGAAGTGGACTTGCTAATGATTATGAAGTTTTTTGATAAAAAACACGGGTTTATTAAATTATAATTTTATACTATGTGACACATCGTTTTTGGCTGCCTTCCGGCCAGATTGATTGAAAATTGTAAATATTTTCATAAATACATGCTCTCTCAAATGATATACAGGGTGATTCCAGATGTTTTATTTTATTCCTGGTCTGGTGGACAAAGTTACGGAGATAACGCTACAGGTTACTCAGTAAAAAATTGCAATTTTTTTAACTGCAGACTGTCCAATTAAAGGAGCTTCTCCAAATGCTATTTATGATGAATGTGTAGTGGAAATTAAATCACCAATGTTAAAAAGAACAAGAAAAACTTATTTTGATGAAGCAGGTAATATTGGTTCCAAATATTTACATCAGATTCAAATGCACATTCACCTCACTGGTAAAAAAAGCGATATTTGTTAGAGCTGATCCGGACTTTGAATCAAATAGAATAATTTCTTTTAAAACATATAATATACGCCAGTTTTGTTGATGATCTACTGAAAAAGATTACCTGTTTTTTTGGAAAAAGCAGTATTTAATAAAATTCAATTTGTGGAGAACTGACCCATTATTTTATTAAATAGTTTTGAACATTAATAACACCACAAGCTATAAGAACAATATTATCTACTTTTTTTAATTAATTTAGATTAATACAAGCGTGTGGTTTTCAATAACTCTCTCAATATGGATTCACAACGTACATTATAAGGTGATTTATAACGATTCTGATTGAAGAAAAATGAAATCCTAAAAATACACAAACAAAGTATGTTGACATGCTTTGAGTCTTTTTATGCCTTCCTGCCATTCCATTCTTTTGCATCCTTATTAATAGAAATAAATGTTTTGTTAGATGTTTCAATTGTAGTACTTTTGCATTCTGGAACCGCACAATATTTATAGCTTTTTTTACTCTGGTTCTGGTCCATTGTGTCGAATAGTTTAAATTATTTCTAAACGTTTTTATTAAACAAATATAACACTGTTTAGAGTTTATTAAAACGTATAATAAAAAATAATGAGCATATAAGCAGGCAAAGTACTGTTACTAGCTAAGTAGTCATCTAACCGAAAACCGATCGGCACGGTATCCGCTCTCTGAACGAGAGATTTCATATGCGATGACGTCACGCCTGAGATTCGGAGAGGAGCGCTGCTTAATGTTTATAATTTTTCTTAGGCGACTTAGGAGTCTCGCTGACGTCTAATTTTTTGCACGGAGCCTCAAAATGTTGTGCTCTTCCTAATAGTAAAATAAATAAAAATATGTGAATGAGTCCATTCGTGGTTTATTTTCGACATTTTCTTTGGTCAAAAATTGTATTTCATTCTCACTAGCAGATTAAGAGGATTCTAGAAACTCTTCACAAAAATTAAGTAAGTAAACATCTACTATTATCAGCCATATTTGCACTGGAACTAATGCACCGACTGCCGGAGCCAGTGTCGATAAAGTTGCCCTAGATGCCCACAGGGAGCAAAGTAGACGTAAGCTGAAAACGCCAACACTGAAAAAGTTCGCACCAAGAAGGTAACCGGAAAACGATACACCCGAAAGATTCAGCACTAGTGCAACAAGCAGAAAACGCTATATGGGAGGCAAGAAATGTGAATAAGAGAAAACGCGGAAGACCGAGAGCATAGGACAGCAGAGTTGGAAAAATTCTTCAAGAAAAAGGAAAAACATGGAATGAGGCAAAAATATTAGCAAAAAATATGAAAGAATGGGCCAAAAATTTGTTCATGAAGACATTACCACAGAATAATAAACTTTGCTACAATTTTTCCGGTAAACAAAAAACAGTTATTATTGAAGAAGCTTAATATGCAAACTCCACAAATTCCCTATTCCCAGATCACATTAGATATATAAACGACTCATATGATAATTGATACAGACGCTCGTTTAAAATCAGCTGTGAGAACGACGACATTAACGTGTCATCTCTCGTCTCGTCTCATCTCTTGGGGACGCTCGCTCGGTGGGTATATCTATTGGTTTCGGTTGTACGTGTACGTGTACAATAAACGCGGCACCGAAAGAAATGCAAGTGACGAATGTAGAGAGAGAGAGAGATCTCGAATCTCAGTCAACAGGAGCCAGTTGTGCAAGTTGAAACAGAACAGGAATGGATTAAGGTCTATTTATGCTAAAACGAGTTTAGCCCGAAGCAAGTTTCACCGTATACATGTACGATGACAGTATCGAGTCATTAAGAACGAGTACGACATGGAATTGTTTTGTTTTATGAGGTACCTGTATCTGTATCCATATCTACGTTTGTACATGGTATATCGTGTGAAAAGGCACAGAACTATCTTTTAAATAAAAGACACTCATTGATTTAATCTCAGTAAATTGCCACATTATTCCGGATGGTTGGCTCAATTAGATGATAATTCTCATAAAAGGGCCAACCATTTATGTGGCTATACTGGTGATTACTGCATATACCGATTTTTGAGTAGCATAGGGTAAAAATTTGGAAGTTAAAAGGAATTAGGTACTCATTCTCTACGTTGAGGATAAGACATGTTTCGATTCTATACACAGGAAGCTGTACTGGTCGCGCCTAAACGTATTAGGAAACATCATGAAATTTGTTATTGGTCCGAAAAGTATATCCAAACGTCTCTTTGAGCGTAGGATTATTTTGTAAGAAGCACAGCGCGGAACGATTCAATGTTGAACAGTTAAACGAACAAGGTTTGTAATGTGGCTAGATTTGTAGGGTGAAGCGGTGCATTTATAAAAAATTGGCTGGAGATTTTAGTTGAACGCCTAAATAGGGTTGTCGTGTGAAATTATTGAATAATTAGAATTGTTCTTATCACTGCGTAAAATTATTGGTTGTGGGAAAAATTCCATATACTATAGAAGTGCGATGAAAATTCATGAGGGGCTCATTTATTATCAGAAAATTACATCTACCATGGGGGTTCATTTTTTTTATTTTCACTTGTGACAGCAGACTTTTATAAGAGAAATCTTGACGGTAGAGGTAATGTTAGGGAAACTTTTAACTTTTAACCATAGAGGTAATACAAATAAAGGCGACAAGCCATAGGCCACTGTGTAAGTGGTAATATCCGTCTGAGCTCCGGTGAGAGTGAAAAAGATAGACGATCAGAGGTTTCTCTGCCTTTATCTGAGTATACAGCATTTGCGCTATTAGATAAAGACAGCCTAAGCCTCCGACTTTCTATCTCTCTCTTAGATGCTGATGGGTTCCGAGCTGGCTTGTTGCCTCTATATGTAGTATCTCTATGTTTTTAACTCGGATCATTCCACTCTCTCTACAACTGCTGAATTCATTTAATTCCCTTTTCTTCCGATAGAGCCAATCTGCTGTTGTTTTAACTGTTATCTACCTACTACTTATCTCTTGACACTTTTTCAACATGGCTACTATAGAAGCCTGTTTTTCTTTACTTTACCATCCATATAAAAAATACACTAATCAAATAAAGGCAGAGCTGCTAATTGTCGAAAAAGTAGTCTTTTGATACTACCCTGGTATAGAGGGTTATTGTCGACAAATTAGATATCGTCAATATTTTTCGTAAGCATTTGATAGATGTACCTAATATCTGTAGTTATCGGATTCAACACACACACACACACTGGAAGCACAGAAGTTGTACATGGCCTATAATATCTGCTTGTTTCACAATGAACTATATACCATATGTATGCATAGCGGTTAATTATGCATCCAGTAAGGGTGGTGTTCAGATAAGGGATTAGTTTAGTAGTTTACATAAACCGGTGGATATACCAAGGTCGATGTACTAGTTTCCGAAACCGCAAGTTGAAAGCTTGACTAATATTAATCCATGGAATATATTATATAAGGGGAATTTGATAAATCAGTGACTTTTTGAAATTCCCGCGCGTTCATTTTGTTTGTATTTCACAAATAGGGTATGTCCACGTAACGTCACAAACCAGCCTGGTGGTAAAACAATAAACAAAGCATTCAGAACACGTGGTACTTAATACTGAGGTTATGCTGATTTTTATAATGATAGATCGTGCTTGAGTTTAGTTGGTTTTGCTTCAGTGTACTTTTGAAGTTATTTTAATTGTTGAGCTTGCATATTTAATAATATATAATATAGGTTCATAGTTGTTTGATGTTTGATAATTGTTCGTCATGTCTATTGTTTATTGTTTTACCACCAAGGTATTGTCAACTGTCAACTGTCGTGGACATGCCCTATTGAAGCTTAAGGATTATACTTTTTGCGTTAAAAAGATATATTAGTAGAACAACCAAAAATTTTAGGGGTTTTGAGATTTTTTTTCTTTCAATATAACTTTAAAAACCCCCAAAATTTATTTCATAATACATGGGCAGCCAAAAATCAGTTAAAATATAAGGCATTCAAAGGTAAGCTTGCCAGGATCTCACTGGAGTCACGAGAGCAACCCCAACAGCTGCACTAGAAGTCTTGCTGAACCTGCCACCACTTCATGTTTACATACAAGGCGAAGCACCAATTGGTAGGATACACGATCTATACAAAGAGTTGATTCGACCTCACATTCAATATCCAATCCAGTATACTCCATTCCAAGATATTTCGCTTAAACTTAACACTAACATGATTGATTCCAGAGAAAACCCCACAGCAGCTAGTCGATAGTCCGATGACAATAGCTCAGTATCGTATACTCGTTTCTTCGAAAATATAATGCCTAGCAGTATGATTATTTTACAACTGAAATGTTTGGATGGTGAGATAATAGAGAGTTATTGGAAACACGAATTTACTGCCTTGCAGTAATTGTGATGACCTTAAATAAATAGCCCTCGACCTTAAAACAGACTTAAAATTTTGAAACATGAAACTCTATAATTATAATAATATTAAGGAAGGTACATTGTTTTTAAAAATGTAACCCGAGATGTAACCTTACTTTTTTTAAGTTCTTACGTTTTTATCCTCATTGGAAAATATTTATTATTATTATTATTATTATTTTATATTCATTTAATCTATTATTAAAAGTTAGGTTGTGTCCAGTCCAGTTGTGTCACAGATGACACAGATAACCTACAAATTGTGACAAATAAATATGGAACATGAAATAAAGTCGGGATAGTGCACTGCAGTAATCGCGCACAAATAAGGACAAGCACTAACCTTAATAATGGTTCCCTTATTTAAAACATCAAATGCGCATGTGTATATGTCAATATAAGGACAACACTATTACTGCTTGACCTTATAAAAGTTCCAATAACTCTCTAATATCTTGTTTTAGTATCTAAATATTACCGACAACGGATTTGTTACTGATTTGTTACTGATTACTGATTTGTTACTATTTACTGTATACAATGAAGGATTTATAAAGTTTTATTATCAAATCCTCAAGACCTGATACACCTACCGAGTCAACGGAATATCGTGAGATATACTTTACTTATGTTTTCCATAGTAACAGAACATTATGATAATTCACAATAAATAGTATATTATACACCAAGGTGGTGAAGACTATTATTATTGACCGAGCACAAAGATTCAAGGCAAGGCCCCTCGCGAAATAAGGTGCGATGTTTATAAATGTCTTCAACACCGTGGTGTATATACAATTTTTTCCACTGATAGCAAAGTTTAAAACAAAAATTGAAAATAATTCACAAACGCACCACGAGAAGCGTTTACTCCGTCGTCTGACTGACACGAGGACTGACAAGTACACTGTCAGTTTTCGATATATGTATTATGAACGTACTCGTTATGTCATCAGTCATTTTTGGTTGAGCGCGAATTTTAAACTAATTTCAGGGTAATTTCAAGCAGCAAATATATTAAAGACAATCTCCTGGGTATACAAAATTATGTTGCACAAGTTTTTGTTGAACTACTATCCCTGAATTCATAAAATATTTGAATATGTCCATTATTGACCTATTAATAATAGAAAATTTTTAACCACTAATAGAGAAATTCAATTTCTCAGTTGGCTAGAAGAAGCAATAATTGTCAACTTCACAGCTATGTAGTGGAAAAATTTGAACAGCTTTTTACAGTTCAAAACTATTCTTAGAATTCCCCAGGAGGGCGTTTTATCTTTAATTACCCTATTGTAGCTAACTTCTCTTCTATATAGTGTATGTCACACCGTAAAACTATTTAAATCATCCAAAAGTTGAATTTTTAAACTGACATAAAAACCTAATTGATTCCCCATTATGCTTTTATCCATAACATGTTTTTTTTTAAAGTTTAACACCTCATTGTGGTAAATTGTTTACAACCTCAATTATATAGGTGTCAGGTACTGAAGTTCCCTTCAAAAGAATTTAAAAGAAAAACTAAATAAAAAGAAGTGGCCACCCAAAAAAATTCAGGTAGCTGCACAGACATAATGTCAGGTGAATCTTTGTTATTATTTCATTCGAAGTAGGTATATTAGGATTAGTCAGGTAAAACTAGGCACGTGACAACATTAATATTATTATGATGGGGGAAAAGGTATTAAAGGACTTGACAATTTGAGAATTTCATTTCTGTTTATTGGGTTAAAATGTTAATAAATTCATTTGGTATGATAAAAAGGAGTAATAAATATTTTTTATCGCCAACCGTCAGTAAAGCCATCAGATTGTTTACCGGAAGTAAACAAACAGTTTACCTTCCTTTACTTTATCTGCCGCATTTGCGGCAAGTAAAGTGACATATGCGGCAGGTAAAGTATTTTGACTTTGACATTACCCGAAAATCATCAACTGTCAGTGTCACGCTTCTCCCTATTACGGCTCCATAATAGTTTTCTTGCGATTTATTTATAACAAATTATTGTTGGAACTCATTTTAACTTTTATAATGCTTCAGGGTGTAACTTCAATTTAAATATAACAAATAATACGTAGATTTGTTCTGTATGTGCTGTTTACTTTGTCATAATAAAATGCAATGAAATATATCTCAGTTTCTTATATTCTGAATTCTGAGCAGTTGGCGATAAAATTTTGTATGCACCACGTCAGTAAAGTGCCTTTATCGTACTCGCCTGTTATTCGCCTCGCTTCGCTCGTCTCATACTTTCAGACTCGTCCGATAAAGAATCACTTTACTGCCTTGGTACATAAATAACTATTATAAAGTTACTTTTTTTATTTATGAATTATTATTATTATTTTGAATAATTTATTTGTTAATACATTCAACGTCAGGTGTCTCTGTATTTAGGTATTACATGTTTAGTATAAATCAACTACTTTTTAAAGGTAAGTAGCAACCATTCACTACCAAAAATTTTTTAAGCGAAATGCAAATCGCTTTTTGATGAAATCTGATTCTAAATTACTGTGATCGTGGAAAAAACGTTGTATTGCATTCGATGTTGCGTTTTATCCACTTGAAAAAATTAAACTTTCTTGTATGGATAAAAAACTATCTAATACAATTATTAAAATATTTACCTTGAACGGGGCGTTGGGGACATACAACGGCGGATCCTTGGCACTTCCGGGAAGGTTTTCATTCGCTGGCGGGATCCCATCGTCCATGTCACATACACTAAATCTACCGACGATTCCATCGGCTGGTTTAGGATCATAACCGACGGGTTGACCCACGCAAAAACCCTTCGCTTTAACCCAAAACCGAAACTTACTATTATCAGCACTGACGATTTCTTCACCTCTGAGAGTGCGTAAAATTCTAGCGTATTTTTTTAACGTTATAGTCTTAGTTTTTGCGAGATCTCCGTATGTTTGTATCACCCACGGTTGATAGTTTACTAACATGTCTTCTTTGTTGTCTGTGTTAACGCGGATGCGGTTTTCATTATTGTTCTGTTCGGATTTGGCCGATTTAGCGGCTGGTTTTTTCTTGGGGCTCTTTTTTGGAGGTTTTTGGATTAAGTTGTTTTCTGCCATATTCGCAGTTACCGGAAAAGAGGACATTTTCAAGATCACATTGGTCGTGGCAATATCTGAAACAAATATCAATATTTTTATTAAAATCTACAAAAAGCGAATCACAACCAACAGGACGTAGGTAGATAACTTCAGTAGCCACTACTTTGATAAAAGGCTACATTTTAAAATGAAGACAAAAAGAGGAGCGGATGAAAATGCCAAGGAGAGCCACTGATGGAAATATGAAGTAAAGCTGAGCACATTAGAGATCTTAGAAAAACTTATTCGTGAGTTAAGTGAACAGTTGGCCAATATCAAGGAACTGGATGAACGTTTTGGCTTCCTCTATCAGTTTGATAAAAATCAAGTATAGGAAGGCACATTCTCATCAACTTTTAATATTATATACAGGGTATACCAATCTTACGACAAACTTCGGTATATGGGTTATTTTTTAAGAGATATCAAAAAATGTTATAAACAAAAATAGTAGATGTGCTAAAGGTCCATATTTTGAAATTATATCGAACTATACAGAGTGCTGCATAAATTTATTATAGAAACTGTAGGATATAGTAAGTTGCCTTGTAACTATTACAGATTTTTGCTTACAGAATTGACCCACAAATGTAGGTTTGGAATACTATAGTAAGCTATTACTAAACCATAAAGAATTATTTATCTCCCATAATCAGATTATAATTAATTAAAAAATAATAATATGTAGATGAAATCTCTTTAATTTCCTATAATCATTTAAATTCTTTGATTTTTTATTCATCCATCAATTTGGTTCAAATCCTGTTATATATTCTGAGGTTGTATAGAGAACTTTTGATTTTTTTTAAATATCACATATCTAAGTAAGTAGTAGCAAAGATTACAGAATAAAAATATAAGATGTTTCACTCGTTCGAATTTATCGCGTAAAGCACCGATATATCGCTGGTGACTGTCTGGTGACTTGGATGGTACAGTACATCGCTACGTCCTTACTTGCATTTAATTTGGCATATTATACGGGACGTCGCCCGTCGAGCGCTGTTATTTTAGAACGGTGTTTGTTCGTGTTTTATATTTTTTAAATTTATTAATTATTTGTTGAAATGAGCAAAAAGTCATATTAATATTTTTCTCTTCAATAGCAGAGCTTAAACACTGAATATTTTGTAATATTTGCTAATACAAAATTACGGATTTATTTTTATAACAAGGATATTATATAAACAAGTACATTAAGCAAGAAAACACAAAAATTCAATTCTATAGCTAACCAAAGTGGAATTGGTCAGCTCCTTTAGAACGAATTTACTAAATTTTCTTTTCATCGTCCATGTAATCAATTTCCTTTCAAATATTATGCAAGTCTCTATACCAGAGTCGGTATATATTTTACTCTCAAATGTATATTGAAAGATTTGAAAGACAATAGATTAAATTTAACACATAAACCAAACTCCAAACTTAGTATTTTACATTTATAAAATTTTTTAATAAAGGTATCCTGCAGCTGCTTCTCTTTTTACTGTTTTAACCTTGTCAATCCAAATAATACGCGTTATTTAAAGATAAAAATTTAAGATTTAGTGGCCCTATTATTCTGGTGGCTAATGAGTATATTTAATTGAATTCGTGATAAATATCTGCTAGATTATCAATAAGTATCACAAAATTACTAAGATGCTGGATAAAAACTGTGAATTGATTCATTTTAAAAATTCAAGTTTATTTTCTACTTACCTTTTCAAATTCATATCCCGAACATTTTTCGAAATAATTAACATTTAAAAATAAACCTTTGTGATAAAGAATTCTATTAATTTAAATATATATTTCCCTAATTACCCCTGTATAGCTTAAAATAAAATAAGCTCTTCGAACTTATCTGGTATTTACCGGTCTCGTTATTGACAACAAAAGCGAGTCGTAAACATAATTTATGAGAGCGGCGTCCGTTTGGGACAGCAACTTGAATCAAACCGCCCTGGAGTGAAACATCTTATATTTTTATTCTGTAATATTTGGTAGTAGCTGACTCTTGTATTCCATTAATAACCCACATTTACTTTGATTATACGAGGGGCAGTACGCAAATAATTACGAAACCAACTCATACCAAAACTTGACCAACTAATGTTGTAAAAACTACATAAGCCATATAAAACCTTCTAAACCGAATGCAAACACTTTTCTCGATCAAATCAAATCTGTTTTTTCGATACTATAATAAAGAAGACAAATTTTGAAATAGAAATTAATTCTGAAAAAAAAAAGTTAATTTTCTTTTATCTCGTATTTTATTTATTTTTATTTATTTAGTCCAAAACAAACCAAATACAAACAATAAACTCCTCGAAGCCTCTGCTTTACTTAGTTTTTTTTTGTAAATGGGACAGTTTATAATTTTTGTCCACCTAAGTAATTATTTAGAAACACATTGTATATATCGTGTCTTATTTTTTCGTCTAGTTACTTAAATTTTTAATTTAATTAATCAAAGCATTTAATTAATATTAATTACAATTTTGATTACTTTGTACCAACATATCCTTACCTTCAAAAGTGTTACTACTATAAATATTATTTAAATAAAAAAAATATGGTTATAATTTTATAAAAATGTAAAATTTTTACCTGTAATTATTCACTGAACAGTGGGTAATTAAGCCACTACCGAACAATAATCAAAAACCAATTCCAAAAGCAACTTTTTACACAAACTTTTTAAAATCACCGACAACTTCGAAAAAAAAAATTATAAGCGCAGCACGCGTACTCCGTAATCGAGAGAGAAAAAGCGAGTCGGAACTATAAAAAGCAGTAAGTTAGTAGCTGAGGAGCGCGTCCCACAACTGAACTCTGAAGTGGTGCGTTCGCAAAATGATGCGACGGGCTGAACGGGACCCTTTCCTATGGGCGAGACGCCCCCCTTGCGTTCCATCCTACCGCGGTGAGCGTACGCGTCTCTAGCGATAGCGGTAGCCACGGAGAGAGGACCGGCCCGTTAGGGGATCCGACGATTGAAAGCGAAGGCGCCGACGATCAAGTCATGCCGGTGGACGACGACGACGTTTCGACGGTGTCGGATGCAGAATTGGAGAAGATGGATTGGTCATTAAGCGGGAGAGATGACTTGCTGATACAGAGTCGGATTTTATGATTAAAATACAATTTTGAACGCAAAGCATTAACGAAAAATTGTTTAATCACTAGAAGGGAATGATAGTAGGTACCAGTGGGTCTGAATAATATGAAAATAATTTACGGGGCTTGTTCAATCTTTGGTCAGGTTAGCCTTGGAAACAATTCTAATCATTCAACTGACGTTTTCCAACATTAGTAGTGTATGCAAACGTCACACTGATCTGTTTATTTCGTTTATATTTGACAGCGATTTTAAGTATTGTGACTTTGAAATGGCGTTTGTTGTTAACAATCCGTCCAAATGTGATAAGCGTGCGGTCATTCAATTTTTGTGTGCTGAAAGTGTGCAACCGCTGCAAATTTATACGCGAATGCAAGCAGTGTATGGAAACGCATGTTTTGCATATCCAACTGTGAAGGAATGGTGTCGAAAATTTAAGAATGGAGAAGAGAGGACGAATGATAAGCTACGACCAGGAGCATTGATTACTGCATCAACATACAGGAATGTGGCATGTGTGGAAGGCCTGATTAGAGAAAATCGTCGAATTTCAATCAGAGCAATTTCAGAAAATGTTGGTGTGAGTATAGGATCTGTCCATAGTATCGTACACAAACTAGGTTACAGCAAAGTTTGTGCGCAATGGGTTCCTCGTCTTTTGTCTGAGGACCAAAAAAGCTTGCGAATGGACTTGTCTTTGCAACACCTTACGGAATACAGTCAAAATGGTAATGACTTTTTCTCGTCAATAGTTGCTGGCGATGAATCTTGGTGTCACTATTTTGAACCATCCAGTAAGCTGTCATCGATGCAATGGAAACACGCAAATTCTCCGCCACCAAAGAAATTTAAAGTTCAACCTTCTAAGGCAAGGTGATGTTGACATTTTTTTCGACCATGAAGGACCCTTGCTGATAGAGTTCACAGAACCTAGAGTGCATATCAACGCAAACCTGTATAATGAAACTTTGAACAAGCTCCATCAAGCAATAAGAAGAAAACGTCCAGGGATGCTTTCACGTGGTGTTATTCTGCTTCACGATAATGCTCGGCCTCATGTTGCCAACGTAGTGAAAGAAAATCTGCAACGAAAGAAATTGAGGATATTAGAGCATTGACCCTATAGTCCCGATTTATCGCCTTGCGATTTTCACATCTTTGGGCCACTAAAAAAGGCGTTAAAAGGTAACCGTTTTCAGTCGGACGCAGAAGTACAAAACGCTGTGAAAGAATTCTTCCAGCAGCAGCCACAAGAATTCTATAAGCAGGGTATACATCGGTTGGTGAAACAGTGGGATATGTGCCTCAATTGTATAGTAGTTATTTGTAACTGTACTAATTTTTCCTGGACCAAAGATGGGTTTCAATTGAACAAGCTGTGTAATATTAAAAAACAAAAAGTCAAAAAATGATTTAAAACAACGAATGTTGCAATTCTAGGTGCAGTCGTTAAATTTCTATAAATTCGTAAACCTATAGCTCACAATAATCTCTTACTTTTGTGATTATGGAACCGTGAAAATGGTAATTGTGGGATACTTTCTTTAAACGTCTAATTTACAGTGTTGAGCGTACCACAAAGAATAATGACCAAAAGTGGATGCTAGAAAATGCAGTAGAAAATCAATTAATATAACGGATTGTGAGAAGCTGCAAGATGTCAATGCTTTTAATGATTGGTGCAACTTAAATTTAATGGAAATTAATATTAGTAAATGAAGTACCATTTGCTTTTCTAAGAAAATTGAAAATATATCATTCACATATTCAATAGATGATAATGATTTGAATAACGTTCTATCTGTTCGGAATCTTGGGGTAATATTAGATCATAAACTTGATTTCCATCTTCATTATGATCACATCATTAATAAGTCTATGAAAATGTTGGGATTTGCATTGCGAACTGCTAATAAGGACTTTAAGAACGTTTTGGCACTCAAGGTAATGTATTTTACATTAGTCAGGTTATCGATGGAATTCTGTTCACCAGTCTGGTCACCTTCTCACCAGATTCATGTAAACAAATTGGAGAAAGTTCAGAATAAATTCATGTCGTTTAAAATCGGAGTGCTTGTTCAACCAATACATATCAAGAGATAAGAAACTGTCTCAGTCTAGACAAACTTTCAATTCGTAGATTTTAAGCTGATATAAAATTTCTCCGTAACTTACTCTCATAATATAGACTGCCCGCAATGACTATTCCGCATTGGTTTCCATGTCCCTTATAGGTCAACAAGAAATAATCATACTTTTGCAGCTCCATTACATAGATGTAATTATGGGAGGTTTGCTGCAATAAGCAGAATTTTATCCAGTGCAAACAGGTTGGATCTGGATTTTTTCAACGTATCTGGGAACTCTTTTAGGCAATTCCTACGACAGATGAAATCTTGGTATAGGATTGGGATTGCATTATTTTAATATGGCATCTTAATATTGTATTGTGATTAGTTATTTTTGTTGTTACTGTTCAGTGACACTGAGTTCCTTATCATAATTGTTGTTATTTCTGTATCTGTAGAGTAGAGAGGGTGAGTGTGTAGGCTCACAGCACTTAGGCCACATGTGACCCATTGTACATCCTCCCTAGGAGTTGTCCTCCTAGGTCATTGTCCATCCTGTCCTTCTCAGGAAGGTGGACAGGTCACTGGGAGACATCTCCTTTATATCGGCAGGTGTAGGCCAAGACTCACCGAACACACACTCTCTTATTGACGATAACTCCGGACACTCGCATAAGACATGCCTGACAGTTTCATCTTCCTGTTCACACATCCTGCATAGAGGTGTGTCCACTAGCCCCATAGTATGGAGATGTTTACTTAGTTGACAGTGACCAGTCAGAAATCCTACTGTTAAACGTAGGTTTTTCCTGGTCATCGCCAAATATTTCTTCGGCGCCAGCTTCCGAGGGAGATCCTGGCAAAACTGCATCCTTTGATTCCATCCCATCTCTTAAGGGATTGAGCATGGGTGTATCGTTTGGCTAGTTCCGCAATTGTCGAAGTCGTTAGGCCGTAGGTGTCACTGGGTCCTAGAATTTTTAGTCCAGCGGCTTCCCTGGCTAAAGAATCAGCAATGCGATTTCCTTTACTCCTG
>CAJUYI010005073.1:0-16606 GCA_910591695.1 Galerucella pusilla
GTCGTTCGGCCATCTGCAATAGCGTGCGGAAAAGTATCACTTTCCGCGATAGTTAGGTAAACTACTATTCACTTTAGACAGTGAGGGTTATTATCTTGAACTAAATCTCAGTCTGTTTTACACAAAAAACCGGAAGAAAATACTTAAATTTTGCCAATTCTTAGAAATATTCGTAAGCATAAATAGTTTCGTTTGACACTTAAGCTTATAAAATTTCACACTCAAATCTTATGTCAGAGCTTATCTCTAGATATCGTAGGTTCACAAATTAGGATCAGGTGACACTTCCTAACGGCGTTGTCAAATGGTCTTAATTTTCTTTCAGCTCAATACATTGTAATAGATTACATGAATATATCACAATATAAAATTATTTGCATTCATAATCATGAAAATTTATACATATACCTAATAGGTTAAAAAATTTTTGGAACTTTAGTTCTTTACGTCAGGTTAGGTTTGAGCGACCGGGGGTCGCGACGCAAAAGATCTGACCGTTACGTTACGTTATGTTACGTTACTTCGTTATGTGCCTTACTTGCGTGCGTGTGCTCTCCAGAGTCTCTCTCTCGTTTACGAAGCAGCGATTCATATGCTTCGGCCGGGAATCGAACCCGGGCCGCCCGCGTGGAAGGCGAGCATTCTACCACTGAACCACCGATGCTACATTAAAATTCTATGCAAAGCTGGTATTCGCAGTGCTGGTGATCTACCTACTTGAATTTGTTCGGATAAATTTTTACTATTATTTTCATAATCTTTTTTGCGCGATTGATCTTTTTTGTTTATTCACAGCATCGGTTATCAGGACGGAAGGTTGTGTTTACTGGTTTCTAAGTTTAACATGTCGGTGAATGATTTACTTACCGTTCATACGTCGAAAAGTAATAAATAGCATAAAAACAATTTCACCAAAATGCAAAATATATTTTAAACTGATCGAGAAGTTTAAATGTCACTTTTGACATTTCGTTCATTTCGAAGAAATTTAAATTATTTTATTCGGAATTTATTACAATACGATAGCGCAAAAAATGGTCATCTCGAACGTTAAGGGTAATTACAGTTTGCATGTAGATTTCTCTCGTAAAATTGGACAACATGATATGAGGATTAAGGGGTCTAGCACATTTACTTTTCGAAATACAGAGTGTTGAAATTTTGAAAACTTCAATGTTTTAATTCGATAACTTTAAAGTGGATGGATACATTGATTTGACATTTGGCAGGTTGTTTTTAAATGTAAAAGGGCATATTTTGATACAAATAGTAGTTGGTGCAACTAGTGTGGATATGATGGCCATATCGCACGAGGACGAAGTTTGAGCACGACGCCGTAGGCGGAGTGCTCAATCGTTCAAGTGCAATATGGACAATCCACACGAGTCGAACAGCATATTTTTTCTTCGACCCACTTAAGAAAAAATCTAGAAAATAAAAATTTCTATAAACTGTAATATAACTTCAAATTAAAAATTTAACAATTCAATTTTATGTTTTCACTAATTTTTTTGTGGTAAACGTACAGTTCTTGAATGTCCAATTTGTATAATGCTACGGTTTCCTTTTTTAAATATACGATGCTGTTATAAGTAGATGTTGCCAGTGGGACTCCCTCATGAAGAGTACCGTACCATTATCTATAATAATGAATATTCTGCTAAATATTTCAAACGTCTACCTGTTGTCGTTATTAATATCAAGCAGAATAATTATTCAAAAATAAAATTAACAATTAAAAAAAATCTTCTTCACAGGGAATCGAACCCGGGTCTACCGCGTGAGAGTCTGGTTTGCTTACTACTCGACCACCGAGGAATATGCAAATTGTTTATCTATAACGTCAGATGTATTACATAATTTTTGCTTCAAAGGAACTAAAGTTCCTACCGTGTGTACCGCGACACGTTCTACCTTTTTTTCCTATTCTCTTGCTCCGTATTTAATGATATTTTATTTACACTTTGATCTGTATCAGTTGGTCGGGAAGCGGTATGTGTTGAATTATGATAATTTTTTTTTGCTCTAGTAGAACTCCTATGAAGTCACTCAATTTGAGGTGAAGAGATGTATTCCCTTCGCCTTCTCGAAAAAGTGTCTAATTTGTATTTCTCATGAATGCGCGCCGGGTCGACGTTTCGCAATTCGCGCGCGCGAATTCGACCCGACGCGCTCGCTTCGCTCGCGATATCGATCAATCAATCCAGATCTTTGAATTATGAAATTCATATGACTTCCCTTCACTTCACACTGAATTCCCTTCCCCTTTTTGGAAAACATCATATGGAATAAAACTCATTTTATATTCATGTCTATCTATATACATACATGTTTATTCCCTTCCTCTTGTCTGATAATTTCTATTCCACATGAATGAGGTTTTTCGATCCTTTCATGAAAACTATATTTTCCCATTTATTCAAGTAAACATTTGTCGAATGTAGAATAATAGCAATATAAATATAAAATATGGCTAAATTTGAATAGAACAATCCACTGGAACTGTGTTCTTGCAATTAATTTGAAAACCCTTCTTTTTCATTATTGGTTCGGGATATGACGAATATTTATATACCCACTTATCGGGACATTTGACGTTAATTTTCGACTAAAAGTCACAAAAGTATACATAATTCTTTGTTTTTACTCTAACGTCATAAAATATACGTACCAAGTTAGTACCTGTGGAACATACAATATTATGTCTAAAAAGTACATTTTTCATACATACATTTTAGATCATAAAGATAGTAAGTACATCGGTGTTATATGTGAAAAGATACATCTAAAATCTTGGTGTTATTTCCAAGCCGTAACGAGCTACGAATATGAAAGCTGGCAACGTTGCCAATTCTCCGTTCTTTCTTAAATTTGTGACCATCCGATATCAAGATAAAATTGTGAAAAATTGGAAAGCGAAAGTGAATTAACCCAATTTAGTATTTTGAAGAAAGTCTGGTTTGTGTCAAAATTTTAATAAATTTTATTCGACATAAATATATGTGAGGTACCTTTCATGGTCAAACAATGACATATCGTTGAATACCTGGATAGCGATATTTTCATTATCATAACAATATATTGTATCCAAAGTGGTTCTACATAAACCATAAAGCTCCAGTGAAATTTCGCGTAAAACAACGCTTGTCATAGTATATTTTGTAATTATCCTTCAAATCAGTTGAATCGATTCGTACCTTCACTATAACCTAAACCGATAACAATAAACATTGAGGGAGAAAGTCCCACTTATCCCCAGTAAATGAGTTTATATGTATTTGACGAGTCGGGTCGACATGATCCGGCAGCAGGGATAACCGCCGGGCCGTCACGGGGTGGATTTACACCGGGGCCGGATGGTATTTTAAAGCCCCGAAACGATCATATACACCGAGAGCAATCCCACTGCTCATGTCCTGTCCGACTACACTCGTAAACTACATGTTTATACCGCAAAAACCGCAGATCGCAAATCGACATCGACATCAGTGTCAGAGAGCCGACGAGCATTTGCCAATCTGCGTTTTCTCTGATTGAGGAGTGTAGTTATCTGGGATACGTTTATATTTACGTTGATTTACAAAGGCGGAGATTCGGGGGATATTTTTTTTAACGGTTATTTAACGTCAGATATCTCAGCAACTAATACAAATTTTATATTATCCGTGGATATAAGGGGGTTAGATTTGATGAGGTGACTGTCAAGAAAAGGTTGTGTATTCTCATTATTCAAACTGCTGCAGGTTTCATCAATGAAACACATGTCGTAATTCGAGATTCAAATGATCACCATCACATACGTAAATGTAAACGAAAGTACTCAAAACTCAAATAACGTCAAGAAATGTCACCAACGAACTATCTAGACTCTACAAACGAATACTACTTTAGGCATAATAGAGAATGACAAAAGTTGAAATGAGTGAAACTGTAACAGCTGGTTCAATTCAGATCATCAATCGTTGTCTGGGTTAGCAAACCATTCTGTCCAATCGCAGAAAATTGGTAGCTCAGCAGATGCGGCAGTAGATTCCACATCTTCTGTCACGTGCGTTGGCACCTCACCCTTATCTAGCCACTTAGCATGTTCCTCCCAATTGAAGATAGTACTGGACAGCACATATCAGCAATGTTTCGCAGTTCGCCAAGAAAGGCTGCAATTGTTGTGGACATTGTCATTGTTTTACAAGGCTTTAAGTGATCGGTAATCATGGTAGTGGTTTGCCTGCCGCTAAGATTTGATATTTGATAGATCTTATTTTCGAAAAAGTTTCGTTTTATGTTCTGTATCTGTATCTGTAGAGTAGGGAGGGTGAGTGTGTAGGCTCACAGCACTTACGCCACATGTGACCCATTGTACATCCTCCCGAGGAGTTGTCCTCCTAGGTCATTGTCCATCCTGTCCTTCTCAGGAAGGTGGACAGGTCACTGGGAGACATCTCCTTTATATCGGCAGGTGTAGGCCAAGACTCACCGAACACACACTCTCCTATTGATGATAACTCCGGACACTCGCATAAGACATGCCTGACAGTTTCATCTTCCTGTTCACACATCCTGCATAGAGGTGTGTCCACTAGCCCCATAGTATGGAGGTGTTTACTTAGTTGACAGTGACCAGTCAGAAATCCTACTGTTAAACGTAGGTTTTTCCTGGTCATCGCCAAATATTTCTTCAGTGCCAGCTTCCGATGATCGCCCAGGGTGATCCTGGCAAAACTGCATCCTTTGATTCCATCCCATCTCTTAAGGGATTGAGCATGGGTTTAACGTTTGGCTAGTTCCGCAATTGTCGAAGTCGTTAGGCCGTAGGTGTCACTGGGTCCTAGAATTTTTCACTGGGTCCTAGAATTATGTTTTGTGAACAAGTTTTCGATGAGCTTCATACCACGAAAAACAAATATGGAAATATCACAACTAAACTAGCAATATCCCAATATATTCAAAATATAGTGGACGACTTTGTATTCCAAATGCTGAAAGAAATGTCAATCGAATAACATGAAAATCAAACACATCTAAACCATAAAGTACAAGAAAATGTCGGTATTGGAAAAAGCTATGCATACAAAACTAGCACGTTTTTTGGTATCGGCGTCAGGACGATATGGGTAACAAACAAAGACTCAAACTAATGCACTTATTTTCAAAATAACACTAGCTATAATATATGTTACGTTTGTAAGTGTCGGAATATAATTTGTAATGTGATAACTAGTGGTAAAATTAAAATAATGATTTTATCAGATACAATCGCAATTATATAATTATAGATACTTACATTTAATGTCCAAATACTTATCTTCTTCCTGTTCCATGTAGTAGATATATTGTTGTACAGTTTGTTGTAAACATTAATCTTAATACTCTATTTTCAACGTTTCAATTGAGTCCCAGCTGCCTTTATAATTTTTTTCAATGGTTTCCTCTATTTTCACTCTTATTTCATTAGATAACTAGATCATCAATTGGAGAGGTCAGACAGTCGAGCTGCTGACTTAGCGTTTACGTTCAGCTGAGATGCTGACCTTCTGCAGAGTCACAACTGCATTAGAGACAGCACTAATTGTTTACAGTGCTGGGATCTGTTTTCCTCTTCAAAATGCTACAGATTTCTCTCCAAGTAGCCATGACGCCCTTCTTCCCAAGGATGCTTGCAAATAGCTGACTTATATAATAATATAGAGCTCAATAATACCTTCAATTTAAATTTTATGCTTATTTATAGTGATTTAAATGGTCAAGATATTGCACCTAAAGTTGACACATTAAAAGGCTTTTTTGATTAGTTTTCTCAATCTTGTCCTCCATTTTTTCACAAAAGGTGATTAGTAAAATAATTCACATTTTTTATTAGTTAAAAATACATTTTAAAGAAAATACGTCTTTTTTCCTGTGTACATTAATTTCAGAAACAAAAACCCAAACGAAGAATAAAACAAATCTCGTTACTTTTATCTCGAAAGTTGCGTATATTAAACCACTTTTATCGAATAAACACCAGCTCACGAAGAGCGGCGAAAGAGGTTAATTCCTGAAGGTCTCGTAACAACACGCATCGACAGCAGGAACGGCGGCTTCTGTTTCCCGCTCTTCTTACCTTCTCAATTCCTGCTGTGCCTTCTTCCCTTCTATATCTCTCGTCGAAATTAATCAAGGACCGGCGTTAACCAATTTGTTAATTCTCTCCAGAGTTATTTCAGTGAAAAAGGATTATTGAACGTAGTAGAAAAGTGTTTGATAGTTTCTATATCTGAGAGGCGCCGAAATTTGGTTACAACTCTTAAAGCAAGTAGAAAGAATGTTGTGAAAAGTCCAAGTCAGAAATTCAATGATATCTACAAAAAATGCATAACATGCGATGGAGGAAAAAAGGAGACCTGAAAGATCTAGTGTGACCAGCACAATTTTTACTCAATTCCTGAGAAAACTGTCCCTTAATAAGCTGGCAAGAGACAACACAGTGTCTCTAGTATGGGTGCCGGGACATGAAGGGACTGCTGGTAATGAATTGGCGGACCAGCTAGCTAAACAAGGCTCTAAAGGAGACTTTATAGGTCCGGAACCGTTCTGTGGAATCACAAAGGATTACATAAGAGGGGAAATCCGGAACTGGCTAGACAAAGAACATCAAATTAAATGGAGGTTGACAGAAGGTCATCTTCACACAAAAAGTCTACTGAAAAAGGTAAACAAAGAACTCTCAACCAGTTTATTGAAACTGAGCAAGAGACACTTGAAGACAGTAACCGACCTGGTTACTGGACATTGCACTCTAAGGAAACATTTGTACAGAATGGGAATAGTCAGTGAACCTTTCTGTAGGAAGTGCGAACTAAGGGATGAAACACCTATTCATATATTCTGCTCATGTAAGAACTTAGAAGGACTCAGACAGAAGCATTTTGGAAAGGAAACTATACAACCATCAGAACTACTTAAAATCCCCCCAAATAAGCTAGTGGCCTATATAGAGGACACGAAACTTTTGGAGTGGAAGTAGATAACATTGGGAATGGCACAATGACTTAGGTCAAGTGCCCGGGCTGTTGAGCACAACCCAAACGTTTGAATGAATGAATGAATGAACTGTTGAAAACTAGAAGTTCCTTTAGACTTTTTCCTCAAGGACTTCAAGGATATCCACAGGCGGAAGTTTGGGTGAGTGTCCCTCACTAGTTTGAGATTTTTGAGCTGCTTTTCCAGGCGACAACGTCCCGTCAGGATCCCTTCCAAAACTTTTTGTGCTCTCTGACAGGCATACATTCAAGCTCATCAGATTTTAGTCACCAAGAAGTATCTTCGATTGTCTAAGCCCTTCTAGATATTCCCTTCTTTTTGGCGCTGCATATTTATTGCAAAATTACATTTGAGTTGATACTCCTTGTTAGTTTCATTCTCTTAATATTTCTCAGTCTTCTCTAATAGCAACGAATTTAAAAATAACTCAACTTTCTGATTTTTTCCAATCGCACCGGTCCTGCATCGTGAAAGTAAAGGAGGAGACCCATCGGTAACAACAGCAGCAGCACCGGCCGATAAGCCGTTATTCCGTCGCCCGAGCCCCTCTCACAAAGGCCTAATTAGCCATAAACTCCCTGATTTATAACGGCACAGAAAATGCAAATATGAAATATGAAAATGAAGATGGCTGTAATAAAAGTGATATACGAGGCTCCGCAGAGCCATTTGTGAAGGCGCCATGACTCACTCGTCAGTTTTATGGGTGGACGTCCATCATCTGGATGACGGGCTTCATTGCTGTGTTGCCCCCGAAAGTCTGAAACCCTAAAGCTGACTGTACACCGAACTAAAGATTTTTTTTAAAGTTTTAAGAGTGTTATATGAAGAACTCATAATAATTCTTTATTAAGGACAAAACTGCAAGATGATCATGTTGCAGTTCGTGTTGGTGCTTTACTTCTTGGAATACACTTGACTTGGAATATTTGGGAGTGATCTTGACCACAGAAATATGTGAAAAAATAAGATAGTAAAGCTGCAGGAATATTTACAAACATATTAAAAGCCAAAAGTCTATCCACAAGGGTTAAGAAAATGATATATACCAAACAATGATAAACATCATTAGCATGAGTTATGAACAGGAAGGAATGAGGAAAGAATAGATAGTTGAACATAATAAGAGCACCGAGAGCCAGATAGTTGGGTCACGGAATGACACAAGACAGATTATTTAGAAGATTTATATTGGGTAATACAGGAACCAAAAAAAGAAGGAGCAGACCTAAAGCAAAATGATTGGTTGCTTAAAAATGATCTTCTTAAAAAAGGGGGTATAGAACTGGAAAGGTAAAACATGAGAGAGAGGAAAATAAAGATAAATGGTGGAGAGAGTTTTATCTGTTTCTATTTTGCGTAACTGACAATGAATAAATATTATATAATTTATTTGATATACATGGTTTGTTTATTTATAATATTCATAATTGCCACCGTTACGTATCGAATCGTGTAGATTCTACTTAACAAACTCCACGGAGGTTGCAGTGTGACTTTTCTATGACTCCAATACGACGTCAGAACGAATACGACGACGACTCAACGATGACTTATCACCAGCCACGCCACCGCACTCTTTGTGCGACCGATGATTTATATTTTTAATAAAATTGGGACGACCATACTTGCTCTCCAAGACTTTTTGTCTTTCTTCATTCACATACACGCGAGATGCGACACACTCCACCGGTGATATGTCGGTGAAGGCTGAGATATGAGGTCAATATTATATGTCATCTTAAATTCCGAGAGTTGAGTAATTTGAAACGATTTAATCGTCGATCAAAGTGAATAATATATGGTTCTTTTTGACGATAGATATTGTAAATTTTCGTTTGATCTATATTCGACTACTTTGAGGCACCGAAAAGATCTTCTACCGCATGTAATGTATTAAACTTTACATTCCTATCTCGATTTTATATAAAACATACAATTTTAATCCTCTGTAGACTGTTATGTTAAACGTTTTCTCGACGGAGAGTCAAATGTGTAGGACTCAACTACTGGAGCCTGGAGCACAATAGACAGCCTAAGTGTTTGCGTCACAACTGTGGGCGGAGCCTGGATTGGTTCCAAACAAGCTATCTTTCTATGTAAAATTTCCATGAGGAATTGTTTATTTAGTGTTTTCAACGTTATAAAGGCAAAATAAGACATCCAGTTTCCATATTGTGTTAGAGGAATTTGCCTTTTAAGTGTTTTTGTATAGGTTTTTGACTAGGTGAGTTAATTTAATTACTAAATAAAGTTGAAAACTTTTTAAGGTTATGTTGGTTATTTGATTTTATTTGAAAAGCACATTACCATAGTGTCTTAAAAGCCCTAAAAATATATTCAGTTGAAGTCACAAACTAAATAATAACATACAAAACCTAATTTACATACAATTACTTTGGACATAAGTTTAAAGTATTCAAAGATATAATAAATAAATACCAATATAAAATTGAATAACCACATGTACCTATATGATAAGTAAATGTATAAATAAACAAATACATACCTCATTTATCACAATTAAAAAAAACAATAATCACATACATTTCAATCTTTAACAATTTGTAGTAGAAATAATTCTAGGTTCATCGTTTAACTAACTTTTGAATTGTGGCAAACCTTGTGAATCTTCTATTTAATTTGGTAGCTTGTTATAGTCAATAAATCCTTTGAATATTAATATTTTTATATTTAAACATTTTAGTTTGAATGTTAATATGTAAGTGATTGTTAATTCTAGTGTTATATTCATGTATTTTGACTGTTATAGGTTATATATTTGTTAAAATACATTGGCAAAAGATTATGCAACATCTTATGTTAATGTAGATAGATAGATAGATAGTTTTATTGTGCATAAGATACATCTTTTCACAAGGGTTCGGTACATAAATTAGGTTAGTATATAATATATTTTGTGATTATCTATTCTCCGCATGCAAAAGCTCTTAACTTTAATATACCAATGACAATATTGGCTAGAGCAGAGAGCTCGGGGAGATTGTCATTATTGACGTTTAAATAGTGTACTAGACCATCAATTCCATCCACAACATAAAAAAATCTGTTTTGTCTAAGAGAACTATATATTGGGCATTTGAATAGAATGTGCTCTAACGATTCTGGTGTATGCATATTTCAAACGGAACATATTTCACTACAATCAATTGAATAGAAATTACCTTTAAAAGAAAAATGTCAGTATCTTTTTGTTGGAAGTTCTGATTTGTGTGATAATTCTCGTTATATACATAAAAGCAGGAATCCACAAATAATTCTTTCTGGTTTCATTAATTATCAACCGAGAGTATATTAAAGAATAACTGGAGGAAACCTTCCTAGATACATCAATTTCGAGGAGTTTTCTTTCAAAATTTCCCAAAATAACGCCATCTAATGTATGTGAACATGTATTCAAATACTTTATCCATAAATGTTCACATTCGGCAAAAGTGAACCATTCTTTAACTTGTAAGACCCAATTTAGCATTTTCAGTGGTTAATTGTAAAAGTCGCATCTTATGTTAATGTATAAATCAGCCTCTTTTCAATCGATAACCACTCCAATGTTTCCATCACTAAAGATACTGGGGTCAATCTTAATACAATTCTCATTGCTCAGTTCTGTAATTCTTGCAGTTCACTTAATTTGTTTAAATCGAAAGCACAAAGTACATGTATACAGTAAGGTAGGACAGTATTCAAAGTGCGGCTGTATTATGGTTTTATACACTGTTATTCTACAGTTAATACTTAAATGATGCCATACTCCAGAGTAAAAATATAATTTATTTAAAATGTTACTTGTATGTAATTAAAATGACTATTAAGATTTAAGTGATTATCAATCATAAAACATAGTAGAAATTATCCAAAAACCTATCATCAAAACATAACCAACATAACCTCAAAAAGTTTTCAACTTGATTTAGTAATCGAATCAACTCACCTTGGCAAAAACCTATACAAAATCATCTAAACGGCACGTTCCTCTAACACAATATGGAAACTAGATGTCTTATTTTGCCTTTATAACGGTGAAAACACTAAATAAAAAATTCCTCAGGAAACTTTTACATAGAAAGAGTTTGTTTGGAACCAGTCCAGGCTCCGCCCACAGTTGTGACGTCAGACTTAGGCTGTCTATTGATTTATAAGACTATTATACCTAACCTCCAAGTTTATTAAGATATTCGTTAAAAAAATAAACATGGGAATGACAGTTGACAAGACAACTGATCGACCTCAAACGCAGATAAGAGCGTGTTCGTAACACACACGTTCAGCTTTGGTCGAATAAAACATAAAATTGGAAACACTTAAGTTGCCTTTAACTGGACTTCAGCAGCAAACAATTTTAAATTTCAAAACGTAACAAATATCAAAATAATATGAAAAGCTCATGTATCGACATGCCGTGTCTGTATTTTCATTAAAAATTTCACGCAGAGTGCCAGAGACGTGAACCGTTATCGGGCATATATCTTTCATCGATTAAATAAATTCATCATCTCCGCAGTTAATTCCATCAGTAGTGGTTATGTTTCTCGTCACTTATAAACATACACATCACTTTTCTATCGCATCAACGTAAACTTTGGATCGTTTCATCCCGTTTTATTAATACTTAGAAAATTTGAAAGTGTTGAAGGAATTATTAAAATTTATGTTTCCTTGAGTAACCCCCTATAAAAAAGTGCATAAGACTTCGCACTTGCAATGAACAGAATTTGGATTGAACAGTTTATTTATTTTTGTCCACGACCACCTAATAATAAGTCAATATTTTACCTCCTAACTAAAGGTATATGGTACCCATATATCAACTGTCGTGAATTATGGTTCATAATACACTGTAGTGTATTATGGTCCATAATTCCCGACTAGAGTTGGGGGTACAATATGAAATAAACTATTAAATATGTGTATTTTGTTCAGGATATTTGTTTCTGACATATATCGTATCTATAAAATATTGTAATTTTTAGTATTGATACTTTTCATAACGATATTTTCTAATATTAAGTATTTTAAAACAATATATTTATAACGGAACGTTGTATTGATACTTTCTACAGTATCGTCCATCTCTATATATGTCAAATTATTTGAAGTAGATGCCACAACATTTTGAGGTTAGTAATATGCCAAATCGCTACTGACTTTTATTTATTAATAAATAAATTAAGTGTCGTGGACAAAGTATAGTATTCTACTCGCAATTTATGGCCATAATTCACTTGGGTGACTTGCGCCCCTCGCCTGCGGCTCGTGACGCAAACGTCACCCATCGTGAATTATGGCTATCATAAACTGCTCGCTTAATAATATACTATTATTTGGGTTCGTTATAACGTGTCAGTTATTTTTCGGTTACATATTTAAACTTTGGTTGAAGATTCAACAAACTGAAACTTTTCTTTGTTTTCAAGGGCAATAAATATAATGAAATATAATGACACAAAGAAGTATAAGAAAAACTACACCAACAGTAACACTTTATGCTATCTTATGCGCGTTTCGATAACCAAGTTACCTTTTCCAGAAATTGAAGATAAACTGAAGTAAACTAAGACGTACTGAACCAGTCCATTCTGCATTTAACGAAGCATCCACAATAAATCATTTTTACCTACGACCCCCCCTGTAAACAGTCAATAATACACACACAGTAAATCGCACGGCTTCCCTAGCAACATCTTAGCAACTCTCAATAGACGTCGCCATTTTATTCAAAATTCACTATTTGAAAACATTCGATATATTGCCACGTTTAACTATGAAAAGCCCAAAGGGCTAAGTATGTATTGATTATAATTGAAAAATGGACTTTTGATTGTCAATAATATATTAATAATGATTACAGCTTTATGTTAAAACTATTTAGTCAAGTCATTGATCAAGTTGCTTCTGGTCTGTTTGTAATCACCCATGGCTCAAACAAAGAGGAATGTCAGAAACATTTTTGACGTTCGCCAAAGACTCCAATAATTCTAAGCATGTACCTAAACCTATGCAAAATGAGCAACAAACTGTACTTCAATTGGAAAAAAAGACGACCCCTGTGAAAAATATTTTTGAGAAAACGCTGTCCCAACTCCATATCCCCCCTCAATTGAACGAAACAGCTTTTTGATATAACTTGGTTGATTAGAAATAAAAAGAACTGTAAATCAAAATGTCGATGATGTGATAATTATACTTATAATAAATATAATTTCAAGGTTTTTTTAAAAAATTATTTCACAGAGTTGGCTCCAGTAAGGTTTGGTATTTGTAGAAAATAGTTTGCTTCTTTTTATTGTAATTTCACTGGTGGTTTTATGAAAAATACATTTTTGATGTCTGAAAAAAAGTAATATTTATTTGACATATCCTCTAAATCCTATTGAAATAATAAGATACAATTCAATTATACCTAAAATGATAAAATATAAAAGAGGCAACCTTGCATCAACTTAACTGCATCTCCAGAAAATATGGAGGTAAATACAGGCAGAGAGATAGGAGAGGAATTACAGACCTGTCACACCATTCTCCTCCGCTTCATTGTCTAAGTACTATAGAGAAAATGAGATGTGAATGAAGAAAATCTGCAAATAAAAGACCTGTCAATTTCCAAAGATTTTTCATCAAGCACCATCTGAACGCCAACGTTGATGTTTCTGTAATGAACAAAAAGTCCGGACCGGTAATGATGAAGGACGAGGAGATAAGCATTTGATTAACCGAAGACCGCAGATGGGATTTTCCGAGCTTGCGAGCACTAGTTTGTTTTTATTTAACGAATTTTTAAAAAATCCATTCTCTATATTCTTTCCGGCGGAGCTACAAAATGTCGAAACCTTCACGAAAAATGGAAAATTTAACAGAATGTTTAAGTAAATTATTAAATACTGATACATTTTTTTTGTACGTTTCTATGTAATTCAATAAAATTAATGATTTCAGATTTATTATTTTAAAAAGTGCTAATTATAACTGAAATAAATTTTGTGTTATATAGGATGTTCCCGACTCTGATAGTAATTTTTAGCAATCGTCAAAACATCTGCAGGATTTTTCACACCTCTTATTTTGTTTGTTCAAGTTCGTTCATTTAATTAATTATTTTCCAATTTTCCACACAAGTATAAAAATGTCAATGCCATGTAACATTATCTTAGATAAGATTAGAATTGGAGTGACTCTTTGTCCTATACCACTGTGACCTTTGCAGATCTATTCTGATCCTCCCCTTATTTAGAGCTCGATACCTAGCTTTATTCTTTCAATTAGACGCATTATCCTTGGGTAGCTCTCTGACCTCGGTTTTTTTTCTCCGAGCATTTAAAACCGCACCCTTGCTAGGCCTTCGCACTCACAGAGTATGTGCTCCGCGGTTTCGTCTTCTTGTGACGTGTGACAAGGTTTTTAGAACATTTCACTTGTATAGTTCCTGTAGCTACTCTCCTGCTCTTTATATTGTTTATAGTTTCTATAAATTAAGACCTTTATATTCTATGTAAATAATATAATAAGTTACATCTATATTTAGACTAATAATAGTACTTGAAAAACTTGAGATGCTCTACTTCACAGTTTGTATAGATTCTAGCATCTAATATAACTTGATTATATTGTTTATCTTTATACAGTAGGTACAGGCCACTCAAATACTGACATGTGAGGCTAGTATACCATAGACCTCACACTACCGACCATTCATATGATACCATTTAGCTTTGCTTATCAATCTTGAACACTAATTAAAGCAATATGGAATGGGAAACGGCAGAATCATGAATCGCTTTTTTCCTTGAGTTTTGTGTTCTCACTTGTACTCTGTTCCATTCCTCTATAACTTGCATTGCAAAATGACAAATAAAGATCACTGAAAACAAAGCCATTATTTTTGTCTTCATAATTCAGCTTGGTTTTCCGATTAAAATATTGATTTTAGTACATTGTAACAATATTTTATATGTGAACCATCGTTTCTTCATGAAATGTAAAATCGCTTAAAGATTTCCATGAATCCGATGCAGAAGATATTAACCTGACAAGCGGTGCATAAATAAACTATTTTATAGCTGATAAATTATGCATCAATCTTAAAATGTACGGTTTATTTGTGCCGGCTAAAGTTGATCAGTCGATTAAGAGGACAAACAGAAGATATTGCAGAAACTTATACCACCACGCACACATAGAAACGGACTAGCCCATTGGGATCATTCAAAAAGGGATTCGAAACTCAATTTCATTCTGATTTATCTCCAACTATTATTCTGTGACTTCAGACTCTTGAAATAATAATTAAAATTTCAATTAATCCTAGATTTATTCGAAATTCCTAAACGCCACGTTTTTCCACCTTTCTTGGGTCAATCAGAAAAAAGAGTACTTCCAATGGTATCTTCTCTTCCAGACAAAAAACATTGCTCACATTATTTCACAGATCATCCGTTTGTCAAGTCATTGCAAAATCTTCATGCTCAAGACAAAACAGTTTGACTCATATGGTTACCATCTAACCTCGAAATAACTAGATATGAGACTGCAAGAAGCTTTCAACAATAAAATTACGATAATAAACACCAGCTTAATCAAAACAAATACCGTGAATATTGTAAGAGCTTGGGCAACAGTCATTATATCTTTCAATCCATTCCTGAGAATACCTCCATCAACAACTTAACAAGGAGAGAAACAACGATCATAGCTCAGATTTGATCACATTTAACTCACACATGGCTAAGTGCCTTATGATCTCAGGTGATTCTCCTACTTTCCAAGTCTTATATTAAATAATTACTAGAAAATTGCCAACACTACCATCTAGCAAATGTAACTGAAGCCAAACCTATATGGAATAGTGAGCATTCAGAAAAGTAAAAGTAATGGGATGCAATCATGCTAAGTATTTATTTTTAAAATGTTTATTTTGTGCTAATGGCCGTAGTATCAAGGTATAGGAAATATTCAGAAATGGATCTCCAAAGTAATGGCTCAGTAGGACCCTGTTCAATCCAGCTATAAATGCATCTTATAAATTGCAGCTCGATAAAGAAGTAACTTTATATTCCGCACACAATCAACTATCCCACTTTACATCCCAACTAAACAATAAAATAAGTAAAATATGATTGAAGAATGATTTTTTTATTTGTCCGAAGAACAAGCAACGTCAAACATAAATTTAAGAATAACACATGTTTGGGGTACGAGCGAACGGTATCTTAGTCTGAACAGTTAATTTGTTTGACAACCCCCTGCGAATTCCCGTGTATATGCAGTGCAAATATTTGGTTAAAATGTGCGTAAGTCACTGATTTAAAGGAGTGTATACGGGTCGACACGGGTCTATAATCCTTTGGTGCCAAGAGGATTAACTATTTATTTTATTTAATAATATTTATGTATCTGATGCATGAAAGTACAAATTATATGGAAAAATAGATTGAATTTACAAACTTGAGGGTTTATTAGGACTGATTGGAGACGCTAAAAGAGCTGGTATGCCATTCAAAGTCTAGTAATAAGGATGGGTCTAGCTAGATAGAGAAGCTCTAGAATAACAGGAAGGCACACACAATACAAA
>CAJUYI010005074.1:0-16605 GCA_910591695.1 Galerucella pusilla
ACTTTATTGGAACACCCTGTATATTTCAAAATATTTTCAAATTATAAAATTTAAGCTGGAGTTAAATTTGTGGTGTAAAAATATTTTTCACAAAATTCATATTTTCTTCGATATTTGTCCGGTCCCGGACTTTTGCCGAACTCTGTATTGTTGATATTTCATTATTTCTAACTTACACCGGCTATTGTCGATATTCAGGATGCACTCATGGTGTATGTTATATAATAATGTTATAATATTTTTTTTTAAACATAAACAAAAAAAATCCATTGGTCTTTATTTATTTAAATAATATGGGAAACGGACTTTGTTGAACTCAAAACAAACAGTAGAACATAAAAACATATACATTGTGTTAAGTTTTAAAATTCAAAAAAATTTCAGAGTTAGAGAGGGGTCTGCTGAACTATACACGAGTGTTTGATTTACCTTGATAAACTTTGGAACAGTTCTGTTCTTGATACTTGAGGAAGTTGAATAATCCCATCTCTATTTGATATTTGACATAAAAAATTATTGTTTTATTGAAAATACCGGACGAAATAGTTGCCAACAATTGTTATAACAATTTATCAATTCGTGTAGCCCATCCTGTACATATTTAACAGCACCACTCCATAAAAGTTTCAATACTTTGTTTATAATAATCTTTTCAAGTTAACAAACAATGAAAAATCATCAATTTGGAGAAATTTCGAAACAAAATTTTGATTTTCAATATCATATATTTGTTTTCTCAGTAGTTTTATCAATTGTAATGTTCAGAAAATATTTTGTTTATAATTTTTCAAAAAGACTCACCTAAACAGCATACAGCAACAGAAGTAGGTATTTCAATGGAATTCTCTGATGGTGGATATTTCGCCATAAAACGATGGAGAAATAAAAATGTGTCTTTAAAATCACTCCCGATTTTCGATAAACGTAAAAATACAGTCAATTTTAAATTTTTATTCGCGGTACACATACATAAAAGTCGTGTACAATCCCGTGATATCATAAAAACTAACTAGTGCTACTGTTCTTGTCCGTGCAGGTTTTTTCTGTAAAATAAAAAATTGTTAGTCATGACGTTCGGTAAAATTGAATATTAATATTACTTCGCTGAATATAAAATGTTTTAATTTGAGTATTTTTAAAAATATAAATAAAATAAAATTAAATAAAAATTATAGATCAGTAAAATAGTAACCAGTGGATGAATCTTTTTTTAAAATGCAAATTATAACAAATGGATGGATATAAAAAGTAAATTTTAGAATATTAACTATACTGATTGTCCCATATACAGAGTGTGTAATTAAGAATTGTTCGTATTGTAACTGGAGAAACCTTAGTACATAATAAGAAGATATAACCTAAGACATTTGAATAAAATATTCCTCCCTACCGAGATACAGGGTGTTTTTTCTAATGTTTTCTATTTCCTTTAATCATTGGCGTGCGATAAAATCTTTAAGATGAGTTTATTTGTAAAATATTCAGAGGTGTAGTTCGAAAAACTGTTTATAAAGGTTTAATTTATTTGTAGAAACTTCCTTTAAGCATAGGCGTGCGATAAAATCTTTAAGGGGAGTTGATTTACTTGTAAAAAGAAGGTGAATTTAATATTAAAAATTCCAATTTCTCAAGGGCGTACGGTGAAATTTATAAGAGAAGTTAATTTGTGAAATATTCCGTCTATCAGAAGCGTACAAAGAAATTTTCATAAGGATTTAATTTAATTGTAGAAATTTCTTCTATCATAGGTGTGCGGTAAAATGTTTAAGGGGGGTTGATTAACCTGTAAAAACTTCCATTCATAAACGTACAATAAATATTTTTAGACGGGTTATTTTTTTGGAAACTCCCAATTACCATAGGCGTATGATAAAAATTTGATTAGGGGGCAATTTATTTATAAAAATTCTTATATAATGATGAGGGTTGATTTTCACCGAAAATTATAAAGAGAAAAGCGTGTTAATACGTTAAATATGTAGTTGAGGAAAATAGTAGTTGAAATTTTCCTTTTTATCCTGAACTGGAGATTTTTTGTCGTCAATTCTTCTTAAAATTCGTCGTGTTTGGTGTTTAATTTTTCCATTTCCTCCGAAACTGGAATTCGTGGAATGCAACCGAGTGAAAACGAAAGGGAGCAAAGAAAAATCGTCCCGGAAACATGCGGCTGGTGAGATATATCGAATCACAGAAAATTCCTTTTGCTTTTGCACACCGGGACGGTGAGAGCACATTATCTTACTTTTCGCCTCCTCGAATGGAAAACAGAAAGCCAAATTCACAAAGATACCAAATTCTACAATCTCCGTTTTAACAAAAAAATTAAATTTATGTATTTGCAAATCGTTTTTCTTTTATTCTTCTAATCGATTTACGGTAGGAATGAGTTAATAGATGAGTTCTATTTTGAAAAGGCTTAATAAATGGTACATATTAGGCTGACACAAGGACACCTCCATACTAAGAGTCTACTGAATAAGTTAGACAAGGAACTCTCGTCCAGGTTGTTGAAACTGGGTAAGAGAAATTTGAAGACAGTTACCTGCCTGGTGACTGAACACTGTACCCCGATGAAGCATCTGCACTGGATGGGCAAAGTTAGTGAACCTATGTGCAGAAAATATGAACTCCACGATGAAACACCCACTCACATACTCTGGTTCTGTGAGAAGTTACAAGGACTCAGACGGAAGCACTTTGGAGTGGAAATAACACAACCATCACAACCACTGAAGATCCCTCCAGACAAACTGGTGGTCTATACAGGAGACACGAAGCTTCTGGAATGGAAGTATGTAGATAGCATGGGTAATGGTACAAAGATTCAGTTCAAGTGCCTAGGCTGTTGAGCCCAATCCAAACGTATGAATGAATGAATGAATGACACTGGAACAATTCCCGACTATAACTGCTGGGACCGATTTCCAGTTACTTCCCTACAAACTGTCCGTCACTTATTAAATTATCAGCATCAGCCCCATTAAAACCATCTTGATAGTCTTCACTAAGAAAAGAAAACTCAACCTCAAAACCATATATAACTTGATGGGAACGAGATTGAATGGAGACAAGAAGTCAAGTATCTAGGTTTAACTCTAGACAGTGAACTACTGTGGAACAAACACGAAAAGGAGATTACATACAAGGCAAAAATGGCTCTAATGGTGTGCAGAAATCTGGCGGGAAGCTGGTGCTGTAACCCAAAAATCCTAAGTTGGATGTACACTGCCATAGTGAGACCAATCATCACTTATGGAGCCATTGCGTGGAGTAGTAGAACCAGCCTATTGACGACGAGAGAAAACCTCTCCAAAATTCAAGTAGGTACGGAAAATTTATTATACCAATATTTTTGTTCGGTGTTCTCAGTACGTTTTTATGTTAAAATTTAATTGCGCCCAACGTGGGGCCCTTATATATACGAACTTTAAAATGGTGGTATCTGTATCTGTATCTGTAGAGTGGGGAGGGTGAGTGTGTAGGCTCACAGCACTTAGGCCACATGTGACCCATTGTACATCCTCCCGAGGAGTTGTCCTCCTAGGTCATTGTCCATCCTGTCCTTCTCAGGAAGGTGGACAGATCACTAGGAGACATCTCCTTTATATCGGCAGGTGTAGCCCAGACTCACCGAACACACACTCTCTTATTGACGATAACTCCGGACACTCGCATAAGACATGCCTGACAGTTTCATCTTTCTGTTCGCACATCCTGCATAGAGGTGTGTCCACTAGCCCCATAGTATGGAGGTGTTTCCTTAGTTGACAGTGACCAGTCAGAAATCCTACTGTTAAACGCAGGTTTTTCCTGGTCATCGCCAAGTATTTCTTCGGCGCCAGCTTTCCAGGGTCGCCCAGGGTGATCCTGGCAAGACTGCATCCTTTGATTCCATCCCATCTCTTAAGGGATTGAGCATGGGTGTAACGTTTGGCTAGTTCCGCAATTGTCGAAGTCGTTAGGCCGTAGGTGTCACTGGGTCCTAGAATTTTTAGTCCAGCGGCGTCCCTGGCTAAAGAATCAGCAGTGCGATTTCCTTTACTCCTGTCGTGCCCTTTAACCCACCTCAGGATAATATTGTTTTCTGCCGAGGCGTCAGCTAAATCTTGGTGGCACTCTAGTACTAGCCTTGATATAACACGTTGTCTGTTCAAGGCTAATAGGGCTTGTCTACTATCAGTGCAGATTGTTATGTTGTTTCCAGAAATTCCTCTTCTGGTTAGTTCTTTTGTGGCAATTGAGATACCAGCCAGCTCTGTTTGAACCACGCTGGTATTGTTTCCCATTCCCCACTTAATCTTGAGGCTCAGTGCTCTCGAGTAAACTCCACATCCTGAGCCTTCTTTCATTTTTGAACCATCTGTATATATGCGTATTGCATTTGCAGCATCTGGCTCTGTGTTCTGTTTTATTTGAATTTTGTAGGGTTTGTTAAACAGAAACCTGGGTTCAATTGCATTGTTGGCTGCCTGCAGCAAAGGTAGCGCAGTGAGTGCTTCCTGCCATAGGCTCAACCTCAATTGGCCCACTCCTACTTCGGGGTTCACACCAGCCGTGCGCAATCGTACCATGGCCATTAACGCAACCTCCTTGACGTGCAGGTCCAGAGGGGTCAGACCAGTAATTAGTTCCATTGCTGCGGTTGGTGTTGTTCTCATGGTTCCTGTGATGTTCAGACAAGCCATTCGCTGTATTTGATATAATTTTTGGATGGCCGTTGCTTGTAGAACTTTCGGTCCCCATGCAATTGCTCCATACGTTAATATGGGTCTTATTATTGCAGTGTAGATCCAAGTGACCACACGGGGTGACAGATCCCATGTGCGTCCCACTGTCCTCCGACACTGCTCATAAGCCACATATGCTCTTTTTGCTCTGTTGTGTAGATGAGAGTTCCATGTTAGTTTCCTGTCGAGGGTAATACCAAGGTATTTCACCTCTTCCGAAAAGTTTAGTTTGCTTTTGAAGATTTCGGGAGGTTTCAAACCCGATAAACTTCTTTTCCTGGTGAAAAGGACCATCTCAGTCTTTCTGGGATTGATCGACAGTGAGTGTACCTTACACCATTTTTCAATTAATTTAAGCCCATCCTGCGCTCTGTCGCACAGTGTGTTCACAAATTTGCCAGTCTGCAAGATAACTATGTCATCTGCGTATGCAATTGTGTAGAATCCATTGTTGTTGAGGTGATTAATCAGGGTGTCTAGGACTATGTTCCACAGAAGGGGTGATAAGACTCCTCCTTGTGGACATCCCCTCATGACCAGTCCTCTTACTGTGATGTCTTCTACATTGATACTTATTGCTCTACTAGAGAGCATCTTGAGTATCCATTCTCCTACTACCAGAGGTGGTATACAGTGAAAAGTTATCACACGCGTTTTGCCATGTAATCCAAAAACTCCAGCAAATAAAAATTTGACACTCCGCGTTGATCGGCAACATTCTTTCTCCAGCGCCTCTAAATATAAAAATAATTATTTTGAAGGCATTGTACCTTGAGAACCTGCTATAGTGAGACCAATCATCACTTATGGAGCCATGGCGTGGAGTAGTAGAACTAGCCTATTGACGACGAGAGAAAACCTCTGCAAGAACAAGATACAGACTAAGTAGAGAGGGAATCGATAAAAAAAACCACCTCCTCACTCCTCAGAAATCAGACAACCTGGGACATGCCAAAAGACGGTATGATGAAAAAGTATAACTTTTCAAAGAAATTCGTTACCGAATTAAGCAACAAGAAGGAATGGGATCCAAATACCATTACCAGACTGGAAAGAATGCCATTCAATGGTACACAGATGGCTCAAAAGCAATAGAAGGAACTGGGAACCAGGAACCAAACACTCTGAAAGCTTGGGAAAAACCCCAAGTATGTTTCAATCGGGAATCCACGCCATAAGAAACTGCGCCCAGTTCAATATTGATAAAGAATACAGATGACAAAGGATGAACTAGGCGAGAACAGTATAGTCACCTTACTATGCATTCCAGGACACACTGGAATAGAAGGAAATGAAATAGCAGATGAACTAGCAAAGAGGGGGACTGAAATACCTTTCTGGGGGCCTGAACCCTTTTGCGGAATCAGCCCCAATGTAATATTGGCAGAAATAGGTAGAGCCGAGAAAAAGAGAAAATCTAATAATAATAAAGGAACTACTAGTTTCTGGGACTCTCCTTAGAAACTAAGTAGAAGTAAGGGGGCACAATAGATCTTTTAGGTCTCAGTAACATACATATTAAATTATCAACCAATCGTGAACTTGTGTGCACCTATACTACAGAGTGTTCACGACCACAGTAGCAATATAAACCACAAATGCGCCATCTTCTATTTGGGATTAGAACTAAAACTAAAATTGGAAGCCGGGGCGGGATATTTGAAAATAAGCGTTAACGGAAAACGATCCTTTTTCTGCATCACAAAAAAAACCTCTGTATTAAATTCTACTCTAAAATATATTAACGAGAATAATGAGCATACTACGTGGGATTGGTTTGCCATTAAAAACTTTCCTTTCAGCGAATGACTTTTTACTTTCAGATTTTCTAAATTTTCCGTGAATCTCAAAAAACAATCGCTACTCCGTGGGTAAACAATTATTTTATTTTCTCTCAATTCACTTCCTTTAGACGAAAACAGTCGAAAACGAAGAGTTTTTTTTGTGCCAACGGAAGTTCCGCAACTTTAGATTTGTTTCCCTCATTGAAAACTCAATGAATTATGGGGCTTTTTCAGAGTCGTATCAAATGAAAATTTAAAAAGGTAGAAAAGGTAGACTGCGTTTCATGCATAAAAAGCCCACGTGAAGTTGCGTTGTATGCGCGAAATTGTTGTCAAAACCAGCGCCATATTGTAAAATTTACACAACTTGCTTCGAATGTCAATATTAAAATGGCTGTCGTTTGTAACGCTAATGGCACAAAACGGTCGTTAGGAATCGACATTTTATAAACAAGGCTGATTTTGGCTTCTGCGCAAGACAGTTGACCAGCTTCACGTGACTTCTTCTCATGTGAAACGGAGTCTAATTATTTGTTAACTCCCTTGGGTGTTATACTAAGCGGCTATAAATATTTAACTCTCTAATGTTTTCACAAAAACATAATATAAGAAAACATCTCTCTATTCCTGCAATCTTTGGAAATATCGATACAGTTACTCCCATAATTTTTGAAACAATACGAATAAATTAATCTAATTTTAAATGCAAAGCTGTCTTGGAAAATTCGGACTATTCGTTGCCGGGCAATAAAACAATCGGTGTACGACCGATTCTGACGCAGCCGTTTCGACTGTCCAAAACAGGAGATGTAGGGACGTTTCGTGTGTCTCTTCCTGTGTTCCCTCGGGCACCCGACCCGAATCTCGTCAGCACGGTAACCGGTTGATTTCCCATGTGGAATCGGCGCAATGTCTGAATTCGCCTATATCGCCCCCTGCCGAATACTTAAATAGGATCGGTATTAGATGCGTCGTTTTCTACAAATTTCCTTTTATCGAGTCAATTTAGATGTGATTTTTAATCCCATTAATGATAAAGTTCATATAATACCCTTCTTGGTGTGTTAATGTCCTTCTAACCTAACCAAAATAAGATGCAGACGTATCTTTTGTATCGGAAATGTGTCCTACGTCTTTTTTTACTGTCAATTATTATTTATGAAAAGTGAATATTAATCTTGTTGTTATATTTATTTGAATAATACAAAAAATATACCTAGATACACGGAAAAACATCAGCATTTTGGAAGTTCTCAAGTAACTTCAGTTAGAAAAAGAAGCTAATGTTAGCTAAGTATATGTCAAAATAGCAAATAAAATAAACGACATACTCCAAATCGGGATATACGTCACAAACGATGACGCACACCAAGAAGGATATTGAATGTACTATAAACGGCGCCCAACGTCGTTTTTTTTTTCTAAATTATTATATTATATTCGCGCGATTGCTTAAGTGCGCCTCGATGCTCCAGCTTGCACACGCACTTCCGATCGAGTTGGCGGCGGATGTTAGCAAGGGAGGAGGCGGTCGGTGCAGGTGCGAATAGCAGTAGCATCAGGTTGTCGCGATGCGTTAATATGCGGTCGTCGTCGATAGGATGCAGAGGATAAAAATAATACCATATTAAAACATTTCAAAAAAGTCAGATATATTTAGAAATTTTATAGTAGATCAAGTGTTAAAGCAATAAAATGAAACTTTGGTTTCGTTTTTCCGCACAGCCCATAAAACTTCACATATTCCCAACGCCTCTCCTTTAGGGACTCATTAAAACCCCTCTAAGGATACGGTTCTATTTACGGCAACTTTCACATAACTCACTCTAGGATCCTAACCTCAAATCTTTTTCCCTTACTCGTTCTAATTCTTTTCTGTAATTGAATTTGCCCCTTAGGCCTGTCTGATCGAGATTTAAAAAAAACAGAATGTCTGTTTTAAAAAAAAACAAGCATAGAAAATACAAAATCTAGTGAAAATTTTAGGCTTCACATCAAAAAAAGGCTGGAATTATTCAATAATAAAGTATCATTACAGTTCCCTGCAAAAGTGTCGTATTTATATACAGGGTGTCCCACGACGAGTTAAAACTATCTGTATATGGCAATATACTAATAGTAAAATCATGAAAATTTCTACGTTTGGGTTTTCGAATACGATTTTTTTAACTGGAATATTTTCAAAGATGGCAGACTTCCAGTTCTACACTGAATAATAGAAATACTAAAAAATCATATGTTTCAACGTTTTATTTATTGCAAACTTCAATTATACAAAGCCAAAAAAATAATAACATTATGAAAAAAAAATTACTTATTTATGTAAAAAGTATAATTATTATAATTGTAAGTTGTAGCATTATTTTGGGGATTGTTTTGCATCATAACCTGTGATGAATTTAAGTTAGAAACTGAGGATTCCTTTTCTTTGTTTTTATTTTCTCGAAGGTTCTCTATAAGTTGGAAATGGTGTTCTTCATTTAATTGTAAATGTGGGTTTCAAAGAATGGGCAGAAGAAAGTCCTGTAAGCTTAATTACTTCTTGTTCACCAACTCCTTCTTTTGCTAATGCAGATATTGCAGATATTGCAGTTATTTCTAACGTATAATTACGTGCGTCCAGAAACATTCTAAACTGTTCCCACACAGACTATTTTGTCTTCATTGTATTTCGCGGTATACTTTGCTTAATTGTACTCTCTATTTCATTTATTGAATTATTTCCAAATCTTGTATTATTCATGTTAATAATACTTATTTAAATTTTTGAAACAGTTTTAATAATTTCTAGACAGTTAAATAAATAAATAAATAAACAACTTAGTTTCCCTAGAAACCACTAACAATAGTACATTGTTTACCGGGTAGGAAAAGCTTAACATTCCTGGACGACTGTGAAGATTGCTAAGTCGAGGCGCAAGCCGAGACTTAGCAACACAGAGTCCAGGAATGTGGCTTTTCCTACGAGGTAAACATACTATTTTTCCGCAAATCGTTTAAAATTCGACAGATATTGATTGATTTTAAAAAAACGCGATAATTTTATTCCCAAATAAATGGTGCTTTGAAATTCCTAATAAAATTACTTGGGTTACTATGGAAACTTATTGAGGTTGAATTGTCAAACTTGACGCTTATAAATTTAATTGCTGGTGTTCTCGAAAGTAAAATGATAACTCGAAAGTAAAATGATAAGTGATGATGAAATTTCCATTCCTGGGACTCCTCCAGAGCTGGTTGAGGCAGTGAATACTGCTTCATTAGAATTATTGCCAAAGAAATCAAGAGAAAAGTACGAAAATGCATACAGACGTTTTATGGATTATCGCATGAGTAAAAATACGAGTTCTTTCTCAGAAAATGTTGTAATGGCATACTTCCTAGACCTTTGTTTAAAGATGACATCTTCAACATTATGGGCCAATTATTCAATGCTGAAGTCAACCCTTGCACTTAAACACAATGTAGATATATCTACATACTCAAAACTTCGTTCTTTATTGAAACGGCAAGCTCAAGGTTATAGGGCAAAGAAATCTAAGATTTTAACGAAGGAAGAAATTGAAAAATTTATCCAGGAAGCTCCAGATAAAGAAAATTTAATGATTAAGGTAATTTACAAGGTTTTAATTTCTATTTAGATTATAGCTTTATTTATTTTTTAGGTGGCTGTAATATTTGGTATTTCTGGGGCCTGTAGAATGGATGAGTTAGTCCGAATGACTGTACACGATATAGAAGACTTAGAATCTAAGCTTTTAATCAGCATACCTGATTCGAAAACCAACAAACCAAGATCATTTGTAATTAATCAGATCTACTTGAATGTTTATCGAAAGTATGTTTCGTTAAGACCAGAAAATATGAACAGTGACCGATTTTTCTTTAAATATCAAAGCGGAAAGGGTTGTAGACAAGTGGTAGGAATTCTTCAATTTAGAAAAATGCCCAAAATAGTTGCTACTTATTTGAACTTGGTAAATCCGACAGAATATACTGGTCACTGCTTTCGTCGGTCTTCTGCAACAATATTGATCGACTCTGGTGCCGACATAACTAGTTTAAAGAGGCATGGCGGATGGAAGTCATCAAACGTTGCTGAAGGATATATCGAAGAATCGCTTAAAAATAAGGTTGAGGTGGCAAATAAAATTTTCACAGTACAAAATATTCAACAAAATGACCCTACCACCCTGCATGTTGTCCAAAATGTTTCTCATAGTTCTAAGAGTGTTCCTCCAATGCTCAATAATTGTACTAACTGTCAAATTACTGTAAATATAACAAATTGATCTTAAAAATGTATTCAGCAATGACTTGATGTTTTCAAAATATAAATTAATTCCTTATAAGCAATGTGTTTTCAATCATTTATGTAGAACACTAACAACTGTACGGAAATATCATTTCCTTACAGTAAGGAAGTCCTGACTTTTTCTTCAAGAAATTTTGACAGGAATGTCAAAATTTCCTAGCGATTTGCGGAAAAGATTTTATATTGAATTTTATCACAGAGCTATAGAATTTTATACACATATATTTGATATATTAAACGTCAAAAAATTGCCGCGACAAGACAAAAACCTTCAAATTTTGTCAGTTATCAATTTACTCTATAGTGAAATAGTCTTTATAATATTAGTGGTAGCTAAAAAAATATTTTGTATCTCAAAAATAACATTAAAATGTTGGTATTTACCATCCTATTTTTCTTGTTATTTTTTGTTGTTGTTCGCCTTCATGCAAAATCGAATTCTCTGGCCCATTGAACTTTCAATACCGAATCAAAATTAACGCTATGTAAGAAATAAGGGAAATCTGAAAAGTTTTATCTGCTACGAGTCGAATGGAATTTAGATTTGATGCCTTTTATTGGGTTTCGATTGATTTTTATCGTTTTCTTGAATTTATTTTCGGCCAAAGACACAAAATTTACCGGAATTTTTTCGCATTAGTTTGTTTTTGTTAAAGTGTTATGAGATTTTAAAACGAAATAAAAATGGTATTATGTAAGGTAATAAATGTTTTTGCATAAAAGTTTGACTTTATCAAAAATCTATGTAAGCCAGTATAAAAAAAACGATAGATTTGTTCCATTCTTCACTAAAACCAGGAGAAAGTTATACAGAGTTGCCCAAAAATCTGGAAACGGCCAATTATCTCGTATATTGCTAGTCCTAATTGTACAAAATTTGGGGTTTTCTAAAAGCACAAACTGATAACTTGCCCAAAGTAGATTCATTTATGCTGCTTGAATTTATGAAGTCAAACAGCTGCTTTAATGCAGAGGAAATAAGAGGAGTTAAAGCATTATCGTAAGTACGATTTAAACTATGTTTTATTTATATAATATATACCAACCATATTTCGATGTGTGGTCGTAAGAAAATGATGTTTTCATGGTTGATTCCTAGACATATAGGTACATAACCTCAAACTATTTAAGAATAAAAATTACCAGCACAGAAGTAGGTACTTTCATTAAAATGGCCTTCACAAACAAAAGTAATGCCCTTCTCTTAAATGTAGTTTTGCTTGCGCCACCAGGTGAAGTAACAAATATTTTGTCTGGAGTATTAATAGACGTTGATTTACACACTGGAACAATGCATTACTTGGAATACAAAGTTTTTTTCGGCTTTATTCATTTTTAAAGCTTTCAGAAACAAATTAGGTCACAAGAGCTCAGAGCGTGATACACGAATAAGAACGTAAACAAATGACGTCACACCATGGGGCAGCCATCTTTATGACGTAAAGCTGTTTTGGCGGACTTTCAAATTTTATGATTTTTAAAGTCGTTTTAAAAGTAAAGTTTATATTTTTTTGAGTAAATAGGCATGCAAGGTGTTAGGAGACCTGATAAAGAGTCAATTCCCACCAATAGCAAAATTTATGCTTGTACCCTATTGGGACTAACAATTTACGAGATAATTGTTAGTTTGCAGACTTTTTTGGGCCACTCCGTACAACGTTTCTATCAATTATCAATCAATTGAATGGTATATCGGTTTCAGTAAGTGAAATTCCCAATAGTATATTGGAGATAATTATTACATGTGGACATTTCCCAATATTCCAAATTGATTGGTTAAGACACATTCGATATTCACCTCTATCTCCGACCAATTTCCAACTACATATAATATATAATTAAACATGGAATTTCAATATTAGATATCGAATATACAGGGTTTTCCGTTTATTGACTTTCAAGTCTTATTCTTCAAAAGTTTACAACCACTAAATCTTAAGAGTTTTCCATCAATTCAATTCACCTCCCTTGGCATAACAAAACTTACCCTCACCCCGCCATACTTTACAACATTCCGTTAAGAACTCAATCCAGACACTAAATAGGCCAGTCGTAGTCAATTCAAAGCAAAATAAAATGAAAATAAAAAGTTGGTTATAAAAATCACGTTGGGCTTCACCTTAATATTTAATTTATTTTGTTTTTCAGTATTTGTTGTTATAGCAGTTACAGAAATACGTCATCTGTGAAAATTTCAACAGTCTATCTATAACGGTTCATGAGATACTACAGCCTGGTGATAGATGAGAGGAAAAACAGACAGCTGAGTCTTAGTAGTAGGGTCTGTTTTCACCCCATAGATACGAAGCCCCAAAAATCATGTGATAAAAAATTTTCACGTATCATCGGTAGCGTTCGGAAATCCTTGGGTTGTGGTCGGAAAGTACATTGAAATTTGAATTTTATTTTAAGATTTGGGAGTAATTTCCTATGGAAACTGGTTTATTTCCTATTATTAGTAATTTTTGATATATTTACTATTATAAATTAATATCCAAGCAAAATATGAAATATGCGAGTACTCTATTACCTATCAAAATGGAATTATTTGAATAAAAATGCCTTTAGTTTAAAATTCGCACTCAACCAAAAATGACTGATGACAGAACGAGTACATTCATAATATATCGAAAACTGACAGTATACTTGTCAGTCAGACGACGGGGTAAAGGCTTCTCATGAGGCGTTTGAGAATTATTTTTAATTTTTGTCTTAAATTTGGTTAGTAGTGGAAAAAAATTGTATATACAGCATGGTGTTGAAGACATTTAAAAACCCCGCACATTATTTTGCTCGGAGCGAAGCTCCTCGCGAAATAATCTTGGTGCTCGGTCAATAATAATAGTCTTCACCACCTTGGTGTATTATTTTTCAAGAGAATTTTCAGGGATATCCCATGGAAAATCCAGGTTGTATATAATTTGTGACAAATATATTCCTCTCGGATTAATACTCAGTATACCGATCTACAACTAAGACTGAAGGTATATTCATATTTAACCAAAATAAAATCTCTCTTTCATAAAACATCCGGTGTAGTTTCATCAATCTAAAACAAAGCTAACGCGACAGTTTGATATTCTACAGAATGAAAAATGGATTACTTATTTTTATGTTCGTGAAAATGAAAAAAAAAACTTTCTTTGTTTGCCGGAATTCTGCGGCAGGCGTTACCATCATGATTTTTGTTTTAACCACAAACCCAACTTGTTATTGTTAAGAGTTGTACCATTTTTATTTCGGTTGTAGTAACAATGGACGGACATCTATTCAATGATACTGATAGTACGAGAGAATTATATAAATTCCAGCTTTTCTGAACCCTCCTATCGTTTGGCAAGTTTACATGAAGCTACTGGGCATCGGTAAGAGGCGAGGAAACATGGCACATATCTGTCATAAACGTACAAATAGCGTACGGTATCTATTTTACCAAGTATAATTGAAAATACATAGGTCACTGACAATACCAGCGCCACTGGATAAATCAATATCAGTCAATTGAGGAAGTGAGAGGGAAGAAAAAATGTTAGAAATGTAACTCAATATCTGTTGTGGCATGAGGCCCGAGAAGTAGTTCTTCTCAGTTGAATTTTCCTAAAAAGAAATTCTGAATTTACTCCGCCATTGTATACCCCGATACCATCAAAAAGAAAGACGACAAAAGCGGTTTAATGATTGCGGAAAGGTCCTTCCTGGTCACAGCTTTCTGAATTGTAATAGTTTTCGGCACGGAAAGCGAAGGATAAGACGAAAAGGATTTTGCATCTATAGCCTACGTCCTGTGTAGTATTGTTATGCTAGACATCAAGACGGCATCGAGATGGCACCCCGAAGAATGACGCTATTTTCCTATTTGACATTCGACGTCGTTTGTTTAACGCTCTCGGCCTTCCCGACCCAAATTTACTCCAATAGAAATGGACAGTTTTAAAAGGATTTGGAAATATAAACGGTTTGCGAGATAAATTGTTATTTGGAAAATTTTGTGCTAAAAAGTTAACCTCCTAGTTGGCGTATTATTGACAGGCGCTGTATATAGGTTTCAGAATAAATATGTCACATCTTCCGCATGTTATGTTCTTATGTTAAATCAAGGACCAGAGCCTGGCAAGAACTCACACCACACACATAGTGAACCGAATTTTACTCGAAAAGTATTAAGTTTATCGTGCATATTTATAAAAATTCCACACTTGTGATTTTTAACCAATCAGAACGTGTATTTCTGTCAGATCACCATAGCAACTGATGAATTTTATCGGAAATTTTTTCCTGGTTGATACCCAACAGCGAATTATACTGGAAATTTTTTTGACGTTTATAATGACAGAATATTTTTTTTGACAACCTAATTTTTATTTGTTTACATAATAATTTTGATTAATTTCAACAAAAAGCTTAAATGTTTTCTAAATTCATGGCGGACCATTATGATTGATGTTTATATTAAAAACGCAATTATTGTATACTATGGCAGGTTGATTCGAAGTTGCTTGCTCTTGATTTAGGGATTCTTGGACTGTCTTTGCAGAAGTTGAAGCAGACCTCATTGCGTCAATTATATCCTGATGATGACCCGAGTCAATTTGCAGATATGGTTTTATGGAGTGACTGCTACCATGCCCTGTTATTTTAATTAATTGCTGTTCTCCAATTCCCGTTTTGGCTAGAGTTGAAACAGCAGTGGCTCTCGCAGAATGATTTGTTATCTTGATCTTGTTCACATCGATTCCAATCACTGATGCCGGCGATTTGAACCAGGAAGATATTGTATTTTGTCCAACCGGGCTGTTCTTGTACCAACCTTTGGAATCGGGATGGTGCCAGTTTGGATTTGGAGTTAAAAATAAACGATTCGTTTTGATGGGTTGGTCTCGCTTGCTTATTAGTTTTTTGAACAGTCTTACTGGGCATAATTTTTCATTGACTGTATTCGGTACAGGCCACTTACTGTCGGCCATTATTTTTGAATCGCCTTGAGTGGTCTTGGAGAAAACCGGCTTATGCTCAATGCGTCCTGTTGGTTTCCCTTGATTGTCAATTTCCTCCACAAAATATTCTATTGTTGCTGCCGCTCCTTCATTTCCTCTCCAGGCCAATTCATGAGCAGCAATGTGAAAGAACTTTCTTTGCAATCCTTCCGGAGTGTTTCCATCCCAAAGCTCAATAATCTTTATCAATTTGTCTGCTGATAGTGCGGATGAACTTGCCTTTCTCTTGGTTGGATCTATTTGTAGGTTCCGACGCTTAGCATTTTTTGCAGCTCTTGCGTTGACAAATTCTATGTCAGAGAATGGATTAAATTTGCGATTATACCTTTCGAAAAAATATTCCTGCAACTGCTTAGCTGTAGAATTCCATAGAACTTTGATAACACTCTCCTTGTAGTCTTCGGAATTCTTTTTTCGCATGTTGAAGGCATAGTCTTCAAGAATGAGCGCCAGTTCTTCCACAGGTATATCCGCTCTGTCGAAATCATACGCTTTTTCTGTGCAAAAGTTTATAAACTGCTTCATGAAGTATCTACTACTAGAGATGGGTGCGTGGGATCGAGAAAATGTTGAAAAGTCTTTTGGGGCCCACTCGTGAGGACTTTGGGAGTTAGATGGATCCAACTAACCTACAAAACGTAATTGTTGATGATTTTGTTCGGTTTCATTGCTTCCGCTTGCTGCTGTTAAAGCACGGGCCTATCAAATTGACCATTGCGGAGGCACCCTCTGGAGAATTTGTGATTCTGATGGCACAGAAGTGTGGCAGACCTCCTCATGAGCCT
>CAJUYI010005075.1:0-16604 GCA_910591695.1 Galerucella pusilla
ACAAAGTTATGTGCGACTTCCGGTATAACCGGAAGTAGAATGGTTACCGCAATATTTTCATTGAATAGCTCATTATTCAAAACTCCTTCATGCCAATTTCCATATTCCAGATACCTTTAGTTCTCGAGATATCTCTAATTGACCGTTTATCTGCCGCACCCTGTATATGTGTTTTTACTGCAAAATGAGTCGGAAAGGAGTTATCAAAAAACTACTTGAAGGCGCCATTTTTCCAATATGGCGGCGCAAGCGGCAAAGATACGAGGTGGCAAAGTTGAAATTCTTAAAGAGCACGTCGAAATCTATAAAATTGCCAATTTTCTAAACTCCCGGAAAACTTTCCAAGTAACCTCTATTTTTCCAACCAAATGACTGTACTATAAACAATATATTAATAAGGAATTTCAAATCAAGCTCTCTGCTTATTGAGTATTAAATATGAAAAATTATTAGAACGAAGTTGCTATCAAGCGATTATTATTTGAACTGTTATGGACTAGCACTACTTCTCCGATTATATAGTGGCTTAACTTCCTTCAGATTGTACGAAGTTTGTTTTCATAGTAATTGCCAAGAAGTAATTTTTTTTATTGTACTGTTGTTAGAGTAGAGAAATTTTTGTACATAAGATTCTCTTATGTGCCATTGTACTGTCATTTGAATGTGAATTCTACTTTTATAAAGCTTTTACAAAGAAAACAATAATAATACTTTTAAAACATATTAATCATCAATTTCACTCATACTGAATATTATTTTTCTTGGTGTCTATTCCCGTCTCAAAGTACACATTCCCAGTGTAAGGAGACACTTCAATGTCTAATGCATCGACCGTCGATAAATACCAATCGTTCCGCGAATGTAAGAATTAAGTTTATGTCTATCAGCAAGTTCTTGAAAAAGTCACTGCACTCTAATGCATGCTACAATTTCCATCTCTAAATATAGCTCAAGTCATTAACTTCTTCGCGTATAATCTGCCCTTGTTATGATACTTAAGGTCGTATGAAACTAGTTTACAGGCAATGTAATATGCATCGAGTTTATTTGTTATGCTAGAACTTAAAACGTTATAATATATGCCAAAGAAAACTATTCAGTAATAGATACGTCAAAAATCCACTATATTAACAATAAGGAAATTAATAATCAAATCTTGAGCGTAGTGACCTAGTCAGGATTCAAAGGCAGCTGATAATGACAAATTAAACATACTTAGTTGGCCAGTCGGAATGGGTCATTTTTGACCAAAAGTACAATAGCAATACGGCTGATTTTTTTTATAACTACCTAGAAGTATATAGATTAATATATAAAAAAGTTTACCGGTCTATCGATTTCCCAAATTAGAAAAAAAAAATCAAAAAACTTTTTTTTTCGAAATTTTTCAATAATTCACGCTGGGAGGAGGTTGGAGGAGAATAAAGAATACCACCGTGTAGGGGAAGTGTTTTGCAATAAAAAAGGTCTCCAGCGTTTTTTTCGTCCGATCAATGGTTTGTCCGTAAAAAATTCGGTATACTAAGTATGTGTTCCGCATCCGCGCGACTCTATTTTCTGAAGCGCGCCGGAGTACATTATAAACTATTGTACAGTTATAATGTAGATATAAATAATTGTAATATGGCGTTTTAAAGAGGAAAGTGACAGCTTTAAGATGGCATTTTTTTGTCATAGCACATAATAATTTTTTTTATTTTTTTTTTGCTAATTTGGGATATCGATAGACTGGTAAACTTTTTTTTAAATTAATCTACATACTTTAAGGTACTTATGAAGCAAAAAACAGCCGTATTGTTAATTACTTGTAGCTGTTACCCCTATCGTCTGGCCTATAGTTTCACCGTAACCCTTCTTGATAATCTCTTTTTGATTAATTTTCGACCCATTTCATCTTTTTGTAGATGTGGAGCACGTTTTTGGTTATTTTTGTAGGTCTATTATAATCCCTATTTTCATCACGTCCCATATCTTTTGAGGACTTGATTTAGAGGTAACAACAAAATTACGAAGAATATTTCGACGGACATACTACTCTATATATTTTCTCAATAAGAAATTGACAGATGCAGACATTTACATTTACAGGTTGGTATGTATATCTAAATTTTTTCTTCGCGAATGTAATTGGAAAATAGGTTAAAACGCATGGTCGTAGAAAAAATATGCTTTTTTCACCTTAAAAAATGATCAGCGTAACGATTTTTCCATTTTCCGTAATTCTGCAAGTGTTACTGAGGATTTTTGTTCCTATTGACATATAATCGATCCCAATTGGTTTTTGTGCATATTTTTAGGGTTCCACCGCTCGCCTGTGAGTGGAATGACAATAGTTCAAATCTAAAAAGTAGGATGGTTTTCAGATTGCAGAAACATAATTTCATCCACTTCCCAAAAGCCTATACTTGCTTCCTGAGTGCTAAAACCATAAACTTGATTTATTTACAAATATAAAACCGATGAAAATCAAAATTAGAAATTACAGAATTCAAGTAAATATTTAAAGTATCGTCAATTAAAATCGACTCTGTTGAAAATGTGAATCTGAGAGGTGATGAAAAGATCTTACAAAGTCAAATATACTAATTCAATAAAACATTTTTTTTTGAACACCTGGCAAATTTTATTTGTTTATAACTAACTAATTCGAATTGAAATTATTTATGGATAATGTGTTGAATAACACATTATATGCTGAAAATTACATTATAGTCTGGACGTTTATATAAATGTTATGATTTCTTATACTCTGTGTAGAAAATGATTGACTCGAATTATACAGGGTGGACGAATAAGCCAATCTCTTGACTTTATATCTGATATCATTCACCTTATAATTTAATAGATTTCCGTTGTAATTCACGATACTTAGATGATTCCATTTGAAAAGGCAAATTATATTTTTCACATAACTAGATTAAATTGTTTACAGTATATGTAACTGGCCCATTCACGCTCCTTAGAATGAGACTTATTTCGTTAAAATCGGTTAACCAAAACCAAAGTTATAGATATTATTTCATAACCACATATCCACTCTCCTACTAATTTTATTAAAAAAAAAAGAAAACTGAGATAAACCTTTTCTGGCTTATTTCACCCAGTTTAATTAGGCATATTTGATGGAAAACTGGTTTTCAATTTCTCGGAGGAGCCAGAAATTTGAGATATTAACAGATATTTCTCCTGGTCAACTTTACCAAGAATTTTTTCTCTTAAATTATAAGACGAGATCAACTTTGATGCTTTAGAAAATAATGAAAGTGTACACCTATTATTTGATATTAATTGTTCCAGCCCTTACTATGTGGAATGTTTCCATAAGTATAAAATAGTAGTATATCATGCAACGATCAAGTATTAATCGCCTTTGGCTCGTTTCGTATCCCGGTTAATGCTTATGTATTAATAACCATTACATGACAGTTCCATACACTATTTTTTCTACAGAGAAATTTGATTTAAGTGAATATAAAAAAAATTTACTACCCGGAACTCGAACCCGGCACGTACAGATCGAAAACAACCTTATTCGACGCCTTCCCTCACGGGACCACATTGTTAACCTAAAAGCATAAAGTGTGTAGGTATGATTTAAACTGTCATAAAACACTGTCAAACTGTCAAACATTTTACAGAAAATATTGGGTCTGCCTACTTGGGTAATTGAATATCTAGATTTCTATTGGTCAATTTTTCAGTTTTATAATCAAAACCACTGTTATAATGAGTATCATTTTGAAACTGTAAATTGGCATTTAATTAACAACTTATAGTATATGAGTAGAAAAAATGATTGAATAATAAATTCCACAACAGAATTATAGCATATCGAAATCAGGAGAAAAAAGTTACATAGCTCACTACTCAGTTTCTGAGGAAAGTTTCAGAGACTAGTAGCTCCTTCAATCCTATTTCCCTTATCAATTGTGGGAAATCTGCAAGCAACTTGTTCCTCCTCCGAGATAACTGGGAGTTCGTTTTATAGGAAACGAATATACGTACCATTCAATCGTTGAGGTAGGAAAAATGATCCTAATAAATATTTGTCTATAATATCAATCCGATCATTAACCGAAAAGTGTTGGAACCGTACCAGAACTGTATCATGTGGATTTATATCAGCCCATGTATGGTTATTATGGAAATTCATAATGCCATGTCTTGAGAAATTGGCTTCATCTTTAAACAAAACAGTGGTAGCAAAATTGGGATTGTTTCAATTTTTCTTCAAATCCATTGGTAATACTGGAGCATTCGTAGCGAATAATCTTCAGAGGTCGTATTTTTTACTGAGGAAGTAGAGCTTTCCGAGAGAACATATATTTTGTCTTTATTTTGCTTGGTTACTTTGTCACTGCAATGACAAAGACAAAGACAAAATATCTTTTCTCCCGGGAAGATTCACAAGATTCACTCCTTCAGTCAAGAATACGACCCCTGGAAGCAAATGCTGAACACGCTGGACATGCTGTGGATACAAATTTTTTTTATTTCTGAACAGTTATACAGTTATACACGTATTACTAACATTCACTTGTTGACCAATTCAATTTTTTTGGAACTCATTTTTCAACGTTTGCCAATAATTTCCCTGATCTTCGAGCTATGAAGCTCTCGTAGTTCCAGTTTATTATAAACGAGGATACAATTTAGTTAACGTTCCAGAACATGGTGAAAGGTTATTTGGAGGCTAATGGCTAGTTCATATAAAAAGTGCATGGTCATTTCAGCATTAGTAAACATAGGCACACTTATTTTCTGAGCACAAATGAAAGCAAAAATGGTGCAAGAATTAAATTGGAATGATAATAGTTTATTGTTTGTTTTTGCGATCTTTTCAGGTTTGGCACAGTAATTGTCAAAATTTCATGTGCCGCTGAGAATAAACAAATTCTCAGTCATTAGCTTTGGAAACCAGTAGTGTCACTAAGAAAAAATTATGGTTGAAATAAATTTCACCCACAGACAGAGCTTTTATATTACAAAACAGTCAACACCCTGCATCTTATTCATGAGAAAGTTTAAAGGAACTGTTCGTCTTAAAATTGAATGACGAATCGATCACAACAATATTTCAGTTTTTTTTTTGGAACACTCTGTATAGGTTACATTCCTATGGTGGAGCTTTTATCTATCGATTTCATTTGAGAACAATTATTGATGTTATATGTCAATAGTATATACAGATGTAGATGATAATTATCTTGTAAGTCTATTCATTTGTCCAATACTTTCTGCTACGCAATAAGTACATTTTAACTAGTAGATCAAAGTAATTATTGTTAATAAAATCTAGTCTGTGGGAACTTTCTTCTTTAATCAGTAATTAGTTTCAATTAATTTTTATTCATCTATTGGGATAATTATCTCAGTAATGCAAATTAAACCTTATTAACTGAAAAGTCAAACGTATTCACCGACAAAGTTCAATTTTGATGACAGTGATTCGTTTTTAAATTTTCTGAATACTATTTTTTTTAAACTGCAATTCAGGCATAATTTAAAGAAAATGGAAGTAATTTAAATAAAATAAAATTATAATTTTCAATTTTAACTCACTCTATAAACAGACATTAGTCCATAGTTTTCATAAACATTTCCATCTAGACCATATTTTTCAACTTTTTTTTTTTTTTTTTTTTTATTAGAATTTAAGTGCCTCGACAACTATGGCCATTGGCACTGTACAAAAGACAAAAAGACATATTAATACATACACTATCTTAAAACATAAAACATGTAAAATAGTCGGTAAAATAATCACTAGTTTATATTTTGTGGTAGAGGTTGGTTGATTTCAGGAATTTCAAAGTCTTTGAGATTTCAGCGGTGCAGTTTAAAAGCTCTTTCAGGTTTGGTGTTAGGTCTAGGCGCTTGTATGTGATGGTGTATTCCTGGCAGTCTGTGAGAATATGTTTGACGGTTAAAGGACTATTGCAGTGACGGCAGACGGGAAGGTTTTCAGAAGACATCAAGTAACCATGTGTGTATCTGGTATGGTTGATCCGCAATCGTCTAATGACAGCAGCTTCTCTCCTGGTTAGGAAATCGAGGGAGGGACAGCCGATTAATGGTTGTATGTCGTAAAGGGCTGTTTTGCTGTCTTGCCAAAAATTTTGCCAGGACTCCTTGACGGACTTTTTGAATAATTGTTTTATGTCATTTGGGAGCTGGAACGTTGTTGTGGTGATGGAAGAGGAGGCTTCTTTAGCATGGTGGTCAGCGTTTTCATTGCCAGTAATTCCAATGTGAGATGGAAGCCAGATAAGACAGACTGTTACATCACGAGCTGAGAGAGTTTGATAGATGTCATGGATGTTTTGAACTATTGGATGGTCAGTAAAGATGGTATTGAGTGAGTTAATTGAGGAAAGTGAATCGGTACAAATGGCGACGCGCTTGACAGGAGAAGAGATTTGCTTGAATGCTTGGAAGATGCTATACAACTCCCCAGTGTGAACGCTACATGTTGAGGGCAACCGATAGGAACCTATTAGTTCGTGGTTGGTTGTGACGGAGCAGCCAACACCAAAAGAAGTTTTTGAGGCGTCTGTGTAGAGAACTACATCATATGGTGTTTTTTCTAATATTTCCAAAAATGCTTTCTTTATAAGTATGTTGGGCGATTCATGTTTATTGAACTTGGTAAGGGAGGTATTGAATAGAGGAAGTTGTTTAGTCCAAGGAGGGATATGAGGTTGGGGGAGCGGAGTGGTCATTGAAAGGTCGGTATTCTGAAGTAATGGGAGAAGAAGATGGGCAATAGATTTTACGCTACGTTTGGAAGTAGTGTCGGAAGGATGATGTTGAGACATTGTAAACAGAGGGTAAACAGGGTTAGAAGGGTTAGAAGATGTTGATGCAGCGTATGAAAGGAGGAGGGATTGACGTCTTAGGAACAGGGGTGGCTCATTTGCTTCACAGTATAGACTAGCAGCTGGACTAGAACGGAAAGCACCGAGAGAGAGTCGAAGGGCTGTATTGTGAATAGAGTTCAGTGAGTCGATGGTGGATTTGGAGGCTGACATGTAAATAAAGCTGCCGTAGTCTAGTTTAGAACGGATGAGGGATCTGTAAACTCTTAATAAGGTATTTTCGTCAGATCCCCAGTGATAGTGGCAGAGAGCTTTGATGATATTAAGTCTTTTAAGACAAATGCCTTTGAGTGTGTTGATATGAACTTTCCAATTAAGCCGAGAGTCGAAAGTTAATCCAAGAATTTTGCAATGATTAACAGCAGGTAACAGGGAGTTATTAAAGAAGATTAGCGGTGTACCGGATGGGGACCTTCTGCTAAACTTTATGACCTTCGATTTACTTGGAGATAAGGAGAGATGTAGGTTGTTGGCTCTATCTTGCAGCAAATTTACTGCGTTTTGTAGAAGCTTGCAGATGGTGGAAACGGATTTTCCATGGCAGTAGACAATTAAATCATCAGCATATTGAACATATTTGATGGGAGTAGGAAAGTTGGCGCATAAGTCGTTTATTGAAAGGATGAATAGGGTGGGACTTAATACAGATCCTTGAGGGACACCATCATTTTGGGTGTGAGGCTGGGAAAGTTTACCATTTGCAGATACTCTAAATGACCTTGCAGTTAAAAAGTTTTGTATGAAAAAGAGAATGTTGCCATCTAGTTTATATTGTAATAGTTTGTTGATTATTGCATTTCTGGAGATTGTATCAAAAGCACCTTCGATATCAAAGATAGTTGCTACGAGATCCTGTTGATTATTTATTGCTGAGGAGATGTCGGTTTGCAATAAGACAAGGTTGTCACGAGTAGATCGATGACGTCCAGATTGGGCACTAGGAATAATTTTGTACTTCTCCAAAAACCATAGGAGTCTTCTATTGATCATTTTTTCCAGAAGTTTGCAGGTAGTACATGTGAGAGATATCGGGCGATAAGATTTCACCCCTGTGGGGGGTTTGTCAGGTTTTTTTATTGGAATTATAATAGCGTTACGCCACGATTCAGGAAATTGCTGTGTGTTCCAGATAAGGTTGAATATTTCAAGAAGTTTGAGGAGAGAAGGATTTGAGAGATTTTTTAGAAATATATATGGGATGTCATCGGGACCGGCAGCTGAATTTTTACAAGAAGATAAAGACGATTTCAGTTCGTTAAGAGTGAAGGGGGCATTGACGTATGAAACGTCGTTTTGATCGATTGGAAGGACAGGGGGCGATTTTTGAATTGGGTTAGATGGAATGATAGAGGAGAGGCTTCTGTTGAAGTTATTCTCAAAACTTTGTGCCAGTGTGTCTGCAATTACTTGATTGTCGGAGATGATTGTATCGTTATATATGAGACTGGGGATCTTGAGATTAGACTTGTAACCTTGTACCTGTTTTATTTTTTTCCAGACTTGAGTTGGGTCTGTATCAATTGAAATAGACGCGACATAATTTTGCCAGGAGGTTTTTTTGCTCTGCTTAGTGATGTATTTAGCTTTTGCTCTGAGTTTTTTCAGTTCAATGAGATTTTCTGGGGTTTTATTTCTTCGATACTTATTAAGAGCACGTTTGGATTGTCGGATGGCGTCTTCACAATCTGGATTCCACCATGGTACAGATTTGTGGGACGAGGAGATAACTGTTTTACCAATATGAGTATGAGCTGCAGAGAGTATACATTCGGTCAGTTTATTTAAATCGTCACTTATATTCTCTGTGGTAACTAGGGAGGATAAGTAGTTTTGGGAGAGTGTGGTAAACTCCGACCAGTCTGCGTTTTTTAAATTCCAGAGGCTTCGGGTCACTGATTCCTTATTGGCATTATTCGATATAAATATGGGAAAGTGGTTGCTACCATGAAGGTCGTCAAGGACTTGCCAGGAAAGAGAAGAAGCGGATTTTGGGTCACAGAGACTGAGGTCGATTGCAGAAAATGTACCTGATGAAATGTTTAGATGTGTGTTTAAGCCAGTATTCAGAAGGCATGTGTCTGTGGCATTTAAAACATTTTCTACAACTTTTCCTTTGCCAAATGTTCGATTGGAGCCCCACATGGAGTTGTGGGCATTAAAGTCACCGAGAAGAATATATGGTTGGGGAAGTTGGAATATTAATTCAGTTAGCTCTTCTTCGCTAAGAGGATGATCGGGAGGAATGTATAAGCTGCAAATGGTAACTTTTTTTGGATTCCAGAGAGTAGCTGCTATTGCTTCGAGGTTTGTGGTTAAAGGGAGGTGAGATGAGAATATGTCCCTAGATATAAATATTGAGGAACCTCCGCTGGCTCTAGTGCAATTTGTACGAATATAATGGTAGCCTTCAAAGTTATTTAGATTGCACTGATGGTCAATTTTGAGATTTGTTTCCTGAAGACATAAAACGTCGGGGTTATACAGTGATATCAGTTTTTGTATTCTTTCAAGGCGAGGATAAAATCCATCGCAGTTCCATTGCAATACAGAGAATGTTAATGAATTAAAAAATGTTTGGGTGAGATTTATTGAGATAAGACGGAAGTATCGGAGGTTGTTCCGTCGTCAGATGTGAGTAATTTAAGTTTATTTTGAAGTCGCGTGAGGCGATTCTTCAAAGATCGGTCGTTAACATTTGTATAAATTATAGACAGGTCACTTAGAAGTGCGTCGGTGTCGGGGGTAAATTTATTAGCCTCACTAAGGGGGTCGTTGATGCCGAAGGTGTTTTCAAGGAACGCGATTAGTTGGGTTTCGTTAAGGGTGAAGGATTCAGGGGAGTTTTCGTAAAGAGTGTGGATAGTAGAGCGTGATTCAGGTGATATATTATGACTGTCGCTTTCAATCTGTTTTGATTTCTTAGATTTCTTTTTGTTTTTTTTTGAAGTGGAAAATGAGGGAGGGGGCATAGTATCAGGATTAGGGGTAGGGGTAGGTAAAGGAGATATAGGTGGGGAGGAATCAAGATTACTGTTGGCTGAACGTGTTCTTTTTTCGCCAGTTTTTGGCATTGAAATTGCAGGGGAGGAGGTGGAGGCAAGTGAATTTTCGGAGATCAGTTCGGTATCAACTGGAATGGTTTCTGACGGTGCTGGATTGGTAGAAAGCGTGGGTTCCAAGCTGGAGAGATCATTTGGGTTGGAGGGCTGGTCGAGGGACGAGGGAGGGTTTTGGGGACTGGTACAGGATTCGGCGGTGTGTCCAGCCTGTTTACAAAGAAAGCATTCTAGTTTATCAGTTGAAATGAATATTCTGTGGGCTGTATTTTCATGAGAGACGACAATCGAAGTTTGTAAAGTGAAATCGTCACTGTTAGGTAGTACATAAGTCACACGACGGAAGCTCAAAACATGGGCGTATTCATCATCGGGTGAGCCGCATTTGACGTAGGAAACTGGAGATGTTAGTATAAGACCAAGATCATGAAGTGCTTTTTCAATTAGTGCATTGGGGATGGAAGGGCTGACGTTGGAAATTAGTATTCTTTTAGTGGGAGAGATAAGTCGCCGAATAGGAATCACATTGGAGTTGACTGTAACATTTTGGTTAGTTTTTAGGAGGTTGTCTACTTGTGTGGAAGAGGATAAGTAGATACAGATGCGGCCATGGGAAATTCTGGAGGCGAAGTGTACGTTTTTGGGCGAAACAATGCTGCCAATAGCTTTGATGTAGTCGAATAAGACAGTATTAGGAATAGAGGGTAAAATGATGGCTTGGTCTCGAGATGGAACTGGCGTAGGGGGCAATTTTGTTGAGATGGCAGCGGCATAAGATTTACTGTTTGAAGTGTTAGTTGGGGTATTTACATTGATTTGTTTTTCTGAAGTTGGGTTTGACATATTGTTGTGATCCTGGATACCAAAATCACGAACAATTAGTTGAAAAAAAAGAGTAGATTAAAACTAAAATAGAAACTCAGATGTCAGTCTTACTCTTGATGACTGGCCTAATTATTTCTCACATAAATAAGTAAATATTTTATATTCACCAAATTGTAGACAGTAACTGGAACTCTTCTTATCACATTTTGAGGATGATAAAAACTAACTCGTTTAAGAATGATTATAATTAACGACTTGTCGATGTGTACTGTATGAGCTCTGACACGTGAATAATGATTTTTCAACTTAATTCGCAAAATTATTGATTTACTAGTGCTTATACAGAGTGTTTCTTTCATGTTTCGATTTCAATATAGAAATATTTTTTTAATCCCTTTTATTTAATACTATATCTGAGAACTAAGATCATAAAAGTAATCTCAATTTAATAAAATATAGGTACACAGTTTTCTATTTTGAAGAATACATTGGCTTCAAAACTTTACTGTAAATTATTCTGTAGAATTCAATCTATTGATGATGTCTTTTTATAGGGATATGTGAAGAGCATTCTGTGCAAGACTATACCTTTTGATTTAAATGAATTAAAAGAATGAATAACGCTTGCGATTAGGTCAATCACGCCTGATATGTTGAATAATGTTAATAGAAAATACTTTTTCCGCAAATCGCTAGGAAATTTTGACATTCCTGTCAAAATTTCTTGAAGAAAAAGTCAGGACTTCCTTACTGTAAGGAAATGTCATTTCCTTACTGTAAGGAAATGATATTTCCGTACAGTTGTTAGTGTTCTACATAAATGATTGAAAACACATTGCTTATAAGGAATTAATTTATATTTTGAAAACATCAAGTCATTGCTGAATACATTTTTAAGATCAATTTGTTATATTTACAGTAATTTGACAGTTAGTACAATTATTGAACATTGGAGGAACACTCTTAGAACTATGAGAAACATTTTGGACAACATGCAGGGTGGTAGGGTCATTTTGTTGAATATTTTGTACTGTGAAAATTTTATTTGCCACCTCAACCTTATTGTTAAGCGATTCTTCGATATATCCTTCAGCAACGTTTGATGACTTCCATCCGCCATGCCTCTTTAAACTAGTTATGTCGGCACCAGAGTCAACCAATATTGTTGCAGAAGACCGACGAAAGCAGTGACCAGTATATTCTGTCGGATTTACCAAGTTCAAATAAGTAGCAACTATTTTGGGCATTTTTCTAAATTGATGAATTCCTACCACTTGTCTACAACCCTTTCCGCTTTGATATTTAAAGAAAAATCGGTCACTGTTCATATTTTCTGGTCTTAACGAAACATACTTTCGATAAACATTCAAGTAGATCTGATTAATTACAAATGATCTTGGTTTGTTGGTTTTCGAATCAGGTATGCTGATTAAAAGCTTAGATTCTAAGTCTTCTATATCGTGTACAGTCATTCGGACTAACTCATCCATTCTACAGGCCCCAGAAATACCAAATATTACAGCCACCTAAAAAATAAATAAAGCTATAATCTAAATAGAAATTAAAACCTTGTAAATTACCTTAATCATTAAATTTTCTTTATCTGGAGCTTCCTGGATAAATTTTTCAATTTCTTCCTTCGTTAAAATCTTAGATTTCTTTGCCCTATAACCTTGAGCTTGCCGTTTCAATAAAGAACGAAGTTTTGAGTATGTAGATATATCTACATTGTGTTTAAGTGCAAGGGTTGACTTCAGCATTGAATAATTGGCCCATAATGTTGAAGATTTCATCTTTAAACAAAGGTCTAGGAAGTATGCCATTACAACATTTTCTGAGAAAGAACTCGTATTTTTACTCATGCGATAATCCATAAAACGTCTGTATGCATTTTCGTACTTTTCTCTTGATTTCTTTGGCAATAATTCTAGTGAAGCAGTATTCACTGCCTCAACCAGCTCTGCAGGAGTCCCAGGAATGGAAATTTCATCATCACTTATCATTTTACTTCCGAGAACACCAGCAATTAAATTTATAAGCGTCAAGTTTGACAATTCAACCTCAATACGTTTCCATAGTAACCCAAGTAATTTTATTAGGAATTTCAAAGCACCATTTATTTGGGAATAAAATTATCGCGTTTTTTTTTAAATCAATCAATATCTGTCGAATTTTAAACGATTTGCGGAAAAATAGTATGTTTACCTCGTAGGAAAAGCCACATTCCTGGACTCTGTGTTGCTAAGTCTCGGCTTGCGCCTCGACTTAGCAATCTTCACAGTCGTCCAGGAATGTTAAGCTTTTCCTACCCGGTAAACAATGTACTATTATTTAAGATTAGGATGTTGCCAAGGCGTTCGTGATAAACATTTTTAACCACTAATTTATTGACATACGTACCTACTTCCTTTTATTGTTTTACATTTTATCAGGTTTTGCATCACATTTTAGTTTCTGATTGTATTGTATCAAAATTCGGTAGCCACGTGATTTTATTTTAATTATTGCAATAAACTTGAAAACGATATATCACCTGTACTACTTTACTTCCCATTTTATTAAATAAAGGATGAAGAGGGTTGAAGTTATAACGTCTACATATGACAATTGACGTGTTTTTTCATTTTTTCATAAAAGTGACGTCTTCAGAAAGTTTTCATTGAAACGCTCTGCATATCACGAGACAGTTGTATAAACTTATAAATTTAAAAGATCACCTGCATTGAAGAAGACCGTCAACAATTACCCAACATTATCTATAAATTACATGATACGAGTATCTACTCAAAATTCTATTCTATATTCATGTTAAATAATAACGTGCTAATGCATTTTTAAAAAATATACACAACCTTGATGCTTATAAAAATCCCGGATGTGACGTAGTGGCATTATAAGAAAAAAATATACAAGGTAACAATATTTGAGAATCAGTAAATGTTCAATGGCGTAAATGTTTAATTTTGTAGCTAGTTGCGTAGCAAGGTGGTATTTGTAACTACTACCGGGTTGTGCCAAGGTTTTTACAGAATCATTTTAGCTTCTTCAATGCTTAATTTAAATAAGGAAATTGATTTATTGTTTTTATAGGTTCGTTTAATATGGCTAAGGTTGAAATATATCAAAATTATCCATTTTAAAAATGCCTTGTTAAACTTTTTTGGTTTTTAAAAGGATGTTGGTGAAAATTTGCTACCCAATGGGGTACAAAGTTTGCTGTTAATATCACGTTGTTCGTGCAGCACCAGTCGTTCCTTAATAATCAAAAATGTTGCATTGGAAAAATGAATAATTTATCGAATACGTTGAAACTATTACTAAAAAATGTGGTATTGGATCTAGCTGTTTAACAAAACTACAAATAAACCATTATCACACCTTAATCCAGTCATTATTGACATTCGAAATCGAAAATTTAACTATAATTCCAGAAGTTTTCAAACTTCGGTCCAGTGAATGGTACATTGAGACGACAATAAATCTCATTTTGCAACCTTGTTCATAGTCCGGAACATTGTTAAAATTGCAATTAAATTAATTTTTGCTGTATGGTCGTGAAAAAAATTAACCAAAAGTTCTGCAAACTTGGAGAAGTTTTCGATATAATATTTCATATAACGTATTAAATTTGCAACCAATCTAAGTGTACGGATCATTTTTTGTTATTCAAAATTAATGTTTTTTTTTATTAAACTGGAGGAAAACGTTCTAGAAGTTCTGCAAATTTGAGAGATCTATCGGAAAAATATACCGAACGATTGTATAAACTTGCAACCTTTTACGTTGACCGGAACATGTTTATTTATAATTTTTTTAAATTCGTGTCATTTTTTCGAGCAAGGCGGTCTCGGAATAATTACAAAAGTTTTGAAACTTGGTTGCAAACTTTGAAAACATCTATTCTGATGCATTTACAAATTTGCAACCTCATACGCGATCCGGAACTTTTGCAATTTTCTTGAAGGTGAAAAAATAATAAAATTACATTTTTGCAAATGAAAAAATGACACGAATTTAAAAAAATTATAAATAAACATGTTCCGGTCAACGTAAAAGGTTGCAAATTTATACAATCGTTCGGTACATTTTTCCGATAGATTAATTTTTAATAACAAAAAATGTTCCGTGCACTTAGATTGGTTGCAAATTTAATACGTGATATGAAATATTATATCGAAAACTTCCCCAAGTTTGCAGAACTTTTGGAATTTTTTTCACGACCATACAGCAAAAATTAATTTAATTGCAATTTTAACAACGTTCCGGACTTCGGACAAGGTTGCAAAATGAGATTTATTGTCGTCTCAATGTACCATTCACTGGACCGAAGTTTGAAAACTTTTGGAATTATTGTTAAATTTTCGATTTCGAATGTCAATAATGACTGGAGTATCTGTAGGACTTTATGGAAAACTAATAAAGCAAATGTTCAAGTTATCAGCTATCACAGATCACGTAATTTCTTATGGAACCTTCCTGGATTACACAAGTACGACAAGGAAAATATGAGAAAAACAGCTTGAAAGAGAGAGAAAGTATAAAAGTTATTCATTTCGCAAATGGGATTTTCCAAGAATAAATATATATCTTTATAACACAGGCGAGATTTCTCACACCCCAGAGTTCTTTACTACACTTGGTAGTTGACCAACGACTGAATCCGCTCAAGAAAATCACAAAGTGAAGTGTTTTAGGAAGCTATAGTCAACCAATAAAACGTGCGTTCATTCGGATGGAAATAACGGTGATTTAAAATTTGTTGTGATATGTCGCAATTTTGGATGCATCTACAATATCTAATCAATGAAATGAAATAAAGTTCACTAAAATTTTCATATTTATTTATGTTTCACTTTCAAGAATTGTTATTATAGGCTTGTTTGAGAATGGGCGAAACATAATCAAGCCATATTTTTGATTATATCAAGTGGGCTACTATCAAAATAGTATCTACTAATAAATTTCAAAGAAATATTGCTGTATTCTTCGTTTGTGTTCAGGAAGTTGATTAAAACACAACAGTTAACTTGTGGTTTCAACAAGATGGAGCATTTGTATATCACGTTCGTTGTGTACGACGGTGGTTATACAGACATTTTACCGACAGGTGGATAGGACGTGGTGGACCAATTTCGTGGCCTCCTCGATCACCAGATCTCACACCGATGGATTTCTTTTTATGGGGATACATCATACAACTTGTGTATCAAACGGAACCTACTACCAGAGAAGACGTGAAAGAAAGGATTTGTAACGCATTTTCCATAATAACTCCAGCTATGTTGGAAAAAGTAAGATCCTCGTTTTTGAAAAGAATTGTATGTAATGTTCATTTATGTGAATGTGTGTGTTCTTATAATGTTGGTTCTTATAATTGTTAGTTTTTCAAAAATAGAAAAAGTGTGGAAATGAAATACAAGCTTGCATTTTACATAACTAAGATATACTGTTTGTGATGACTAAAGTAATTATTAAAGACTACAAAGTGCTTTTATATTTATTAGTACTTTAATGACATTAGCCTACTTAAAGTAGACAAAAATATTTCTTCCAACATAATTCCTTCTTTCCTTCCTCCAATGGTAAGAGTAGAAGTCAAAGATATTTTAGATGCATCCAAAATTACGATTAGAATGTATGCCTTAGAAATGTTAAAATTGAATACCATTTAATTTGTGTACGTAAAATACTTGTTTTTGACCATTATCATAAAATATCTACGATTTTCCATTAACTTATGCCCTAAGTGTACTACATCGTTTGAAAGTTTATTAATTTTACTAACAAATTGTAAAAAGACTTATAGGTTGATTCATTTAAAAATTTTGAGATATTGCTTGATTTG
>CAJUYI010005076.1:0-16603 GCA_910591695.1 Galerucella pusilla
ATCAAATACCTTGATATTTCCATAAGCAACTCTATCAGAAGAAAAAAATAATTGACTTAAAAAGATGTTTTCTAATAAAGAAGCATATTGAGGTGGAATGCAAGCTAAAGAAACATATACTGCGCCAATTTTATATATTCCGGCTCTATAACCTAAAGGATTACAAGGCTCGAAATCGTCAAAAAACAAAAGTATTGGAAAAACTATTTTCTGTGCAAACTTGTTTTGTACTTCTTTCCATAGATTGCCTTGATAAATACTTGAAATAATGTTTTGCTTTTGAGAAGTCTCATCATTTATGTATTGTATAATACTAGTGTAAACCCCAGGCAATTCAAGAAATTTTTGAAACCTTTCTTTAATGCATATTTTTTGTCCTTCTGCCTTCTTGATAGCAATATCTGGTGCACCAGCAGAATCAATATGTTTTAAAAAAACACGTGGTCCTATATAAAATGGTTCTGGTTGTATATAGGTATCATGGGCCTCAAAATATTTTAGTCTCAAAAACTCGGATTTTAATATCGTTACATTTCTCCAATTGTGCCAGCTGGCTATTTAGTAAAGTAAAAATACTATCTACTAATTCTTTGGTGTTATCGATTACATATTGAACTAAATTTCTAGAAAAGGAAGAATTACTATAGAGTTTGGATACAAATTCAACAATTAAGCTGTGGCAGTCATCTGCATTATTTAATTTTCTTTTATCTCTATCAGCATGATCACCTATATTATCAGCTGGTGTCTGATTAGTACTACAAGTTTTCAGATAATCAAGATTGGCATCAACACTTTCCTTAGCATTATTGTCTCCTTGCAAATTGATATTTCCTAAATTGAAATGATGATAGGAATAATGTTTTCGTAGGCCATTTATATCTTTGAAAGAACGATGACAATTACTCTGTTCACATTGATATTTAGTTAATAATGGGTGAGTCAATTTTAAATTCCGTATTAAAGTTGGGTAGGACAAAAAGGATTTTTTACATTTGAAACATAAATATCCCTTATTCCCCATAGTTTGAAAATTATATAGTGCTATTATGGATAAAAATTAATAACTACTTTAATTTATTGCAAATAGTTCTATATGTAATTATAAACAAATTGTATTTACTCCCGATAACAATTAATTAACCTTTTTTTTTTTTTTTTTTTTTTTTTTTTTGGCTTTAGGGCCGTACCCATGCAGCCAGAAACTATTTAAGTAATGAAGAATGGCGCAGTAATTTAACCATTATTAATTTACTTAAAATTCTTTACATTATAATTCTTAATATTATAAAAACTTTTATATTATAAAAAAAAATTTCATGTATACTTATTTCTGAATAAGCAATTCATTGATAAATGGAATTTTCAAATCAAATTTCGTCTCATATCTATATATTTCCCACTGGAATAAAAACCAGAGATGCTGGCTTTCAAAGGGTTTGCATCTAAACAAAAGTCAATGGCATCTAACACAGAATGACACTTGTAGTCTATATTGTTTATAACAACGAAAGCACTGGTTATATTATTCAGGCTTGGACCAACAAGGAGTATATAAGGTTGTACGGTAAAACCCTTACCATACATCAGATCGATTCTTTTCTTTTTTGCGTTTTCAATGTCTCCAGGAATTTTCACGTGTAGAATTAGCGACTCTCGGCATTCTGTAACGGATGGTTTCCAATGGGTTTTATTTTGAAGTTTGGTACGTCCTTTCGGAGGCACAAGTGAGGGAAGTAAGTATAATTGTATTGCAGTTCTTGAATCTGAAATTTCAAAAATAACATCATTTTTTTGTTTTAGATTTAATCAATGCCATGTATATAAGTATACTTTAGAAATTTTTTAATTTCAGCTGTATCTAATAATTCAATTTTATTTACTTCTCGAAAGTAAAGAAAAATGTTGATTTATTAATTCTGAATAATTTACCTACATACTAATCTTTCTAAAGATAAATTGAGTAGATTTATTGTAGACATACGTAGACACCCGCGGTCGCTAGTACAGAACGACATCACCATAAACTGAAGCAACGTCTAAACTTTTTTGTTTTGTGCTAGTGTTTTGTTTGTGTCTACGTAACCAAAAAAGTTTCATAGCCTACCTAAAATATTTCTTTTGGATGGCTCAATATTATCACTGTGAATAAGTTTAATATTATATTACCTATACCAATTGTAACTTTTCCTGTTCGGCAAAAGAAAATGAATACTTTGACATTTCTGCATAATAAAAAAATATACGAATTTCGGCAAAGGCAACCTGATATACCTACTTAAGGTAGAGATATATAAATTTTAGTAATTTTGACAGTTTGTTCTAATACCTAATTGGATTTGTTACAGTCAGCAATAAGAATGTGAACAGCAAAATTTAATATAATTTTCGAAGGGAGTGGATTCATAAAACAGATCATACCTACCAGTTGTAATTGTGGTATTCAGCAATGCATTAATGGTGTTGTCTGTCGCGCTTAATGCAATTTTATTAATTTCATATACTCTGTTGAATAATGTATTAAATTCATAGTCTAGGTCAAAGTCCCTCAGTGAATGGATTTGTTGGAAATCATAATTTATCTTAAAAATAATATACATATTTTAACTATAAATTATGTCCATTAGTCCTTAGCATACATCAAAGAATATCAAATATATAGTGTTCGTTGGGAAAACCTTTGTTAAAGTTTATTATTTTTAGTTAGAACTTACCAATTCGGGTGCAATTTGTGTCTTCAATATAGGCCATTCTTCCAAATATGCTTCTATTGTCATAGATTTAGAGATAATTCTTACATTATAAGATTTCTTCCAGTGTCCTATAACATCTTCGGATGTCTCGGTATTACATTTGAGCCAAATTTGGCTATCTCGAGCTTCCTGTGTAACACCTAAAATACAAAAAGTTATATATAGCCACAAAAAATGAAAAAGTGTAATCTAAGTTTTTATTTTTTGATTAATTATTCCTTATTACCTGGTTGTATGTTTATGCCTGGAGAAGCTAATACTTGGCCTCTGAGGGATTTCAGTTGGTGTAGTTTATTCCTATATTTTTCGACCAGTTTACCCCTCGATCGGACGGGCTTGTTGTCTCTAGAATCTTTCTTTTTGATAGGCGATATAAAATATGTCGAACTTTTTTCATTGGGCAATAATAATTCAATTTGTTTAGCTAAATATCTCAAATGTTCATGATCTAACTTTTTGTATTTGTTCAATGCATAGCTGCAAACAATGTCAGCAATCCGATCCCTGTCACTATTTGTTAAAGTTTTTTCCTTCGCCTTTTCTAGCAAGGCCAAAGCAAAAACATCATTGGTGAATATACTCTCTAAGTCAATCTTTTCAACCTTTTACAATTGGTAACTGTCATTAGAAACTACAGTGAAAGTTGATGATTCGGAAACAGATTCCAAATAAACACCTGCTGATGAGGATGTGGAGGGCTGTGGGCTTAATGCGGATTGAACTGATGGAGAGTTTTCATTCTCAAGGTAAATTGGAATATCTAGTATTGAAATACTATTAGAAGGTCCATTTGATAATTCATCTAATTTATTCTTTTTTACAGCTGGCTCTAATTGCTCTTCAGTTGACTCCTAAATAAAATGTAAATAAAGATTAATTTTTATTTATCAATAAAATAATATCAAAGAAAAATATCTATTACATGAAAAAAGTTGTTTAAAATTAAACTTCTATAAAATATCTTTTATTTCAACTCACATGAGAATTCTTTGAAATTTGTAGCCCTTTATTCAGACGAATCTGGTCGCCTATTCCAGGAACTAACTGTTTAATTTGGGACTCAGAAAGCTCCAGTAACAAAGACACTTCATTGATATTTTGTTCTGAAAGAAATAATATAATACATGTATAAAGTTGCAAAGAGTAGTGAAAGAGAGAGAAAGAGAGAGGGGGAGAGAGAAAGAGGGAGAGAAAAAAGAGAGGAAGAGAAAGATAGATGGAGAGAAAAAGGGAGACAGAGAAAGAAAGAGCGAAAGAGATGGGAGAAAGGGAAAAAGAGAATTTTAGGTAAAAATACAGTATATTAAAATCAAAAACCGACCTGTTTCAGGGTTTTTGTAACAATGACGTAGTTTTAAAAATATAGGTAGGTATAGGCTAGCCAAAACCTCGTAAGCCACCCATTTTTTATTTCAATAAACCTAATATGAAATTTAAGTGATTTAGATTGAATATTTATGTATTTAATTTTGTACAGGAAATGTTGAAAATATGATATTGTACTTTTGTTTCAAATAATTATTTATTTAAATTAAAGCTGATATGAATTTAAGTGATTTAGATTAAATAATGATTTATTTAATTATTTGTACGGTACGGAAAAAAATATGGCGGTTAAAAGGCCTAATTAACCGCTTTCGTATTATGATACCTTTGTCTGGATCCTTGTTTATAGGTAGATGTTTATAAAAATAAATTATCTTGACATTAGTATAGGTAATTATTTATCAACATGGCAAGCTTAAAATAATTTTTACGCTTTAAATAAATGATCATCCAAACTAAGAAAGATACCAATTAGATATGTATTCGACATTTTGATTCGAGAGCCATGCCATCGGTTTTCCTTTTTTAAATTATTATAAAATTGGCAATAATCATGTTTCCCGAAATTAATTTACGGTAGAATGATGATTCCAATAAAAGATAACGAGCATTAACCTACCTAGAATGTATAAAGGTGAAAATTCACTTACCTTCAAATATTTCCCACAAATGAGGTGAATTCCAACCTTCCAACAATAATCTAATATTGTCCATCTTATCCGCACATAAAAACTCAAGGTACTTACTGCAAATTTCACTAACTAACAAAGGGAAAAGAAATAATGAACTACTTTGCTCCTGTCCAGTCCCTGTCGAATCTTGTACAATCTTGTCTAACGGTCGCTCTATAGGTTTGTTCCAATCCTGCAGAAAACCATACATTGTACGATAATTATCATGCGCACTGAGTAATTATCGTTCCAACCGAAAGTTGGCGATGTCTTGTACGGTCTTATAAGCGATCCAACCAAAAGAAGTACGATTCTGAAACCGATTTCTGTACCGTCATTTCGATTCTTGGTCTCTCTAAGAAACTGTAGGGATTGACCTGCGCATTTTGCTTACAATTTCGGCTTGCATGCAATTTCTGTTGGGTTAGGTTCTGAAGTTTACAAAAAGCATATAAGATATCCTTATTTACCTTATATATATATCAAATGGGCTTACATTTTACATTATGAGTGAAGAAAGTGATTTTTTCTCCGATTTATCGTCGAGTGAGGATGATATTCTAAATGAACCTAGAGTCAAAAATGAAAATTATTTAGGTAAGTTTTTTTCTAAATAATGTATTGTTTTTAAAAATATATCGGTTTTAATGGTTTTTTAAATACCTTGCAGAAGAGACGGTGACCAGTTACTCTGAAGAAGTGTTTTTCGAACATTTCAGGCTCTCCAGAGACCTTGTGAATGAAATTTCTGTTAGGTTTGAAACTAGCACATGCTACAATTCACAAATGAGACAGTTTGGAAATATTTCTGCTCAACATCAAGTAAGTAATTAGAATCTGTAATGTACTTAAAATATAAACCAGAAACGGTTATTGACTCTATTCAGTGATTTTGATACTCAAAGAGTTACTTTTGTTTTAGATACTTATATATCTTTGGTATATTGGACATCAAACGGCAAGTTTTCGTGATGTGTCAGATCGATTTGATATATCCCTTAGCTCTGTGAATAGAATTCTTAGACGAGTTACATTATTTTTAAGTAATTTATCTCCAGATGTTATTAAATGGCCAGATGAAAATGAAAAGAGAACTATTGAAGAACACTTTAGAATAAATGGATTCCCTAACATTATAGGAGCAATTGATGGTTGTCACATCAAAATTGACAAACCTGATAATGACCCTGATTCTTACATAAATAGAAAAGGGCATTATTCAATTCAAGTAAGTAAAAAATAGTATATTATGCAACTATCAAATAATGATATAGCTATTAATACATGAGTATATTAAAAGCCTACGACTCAAGAAACAAATCTTTTTATGTATGTAGAATTTTGCTTACTCCACTATTATAATAGAATATAATATTATATACTTGATTTTGGCAAACTTAGAAGCTATCTATCTACATGAAAACCTGATGTATAATACAATATATTTTAGATGCAGGCTGTGTGTGATCACAAAAGAAAATTCATCGACTTATTCATTGGATACCCAGGATCAGTTCATGATAGTCGGGTTTTCAGGAATTCCCCTTTAAAGAATTCATTGGAAGCAAAATGTGGTCGTTATTTTATTTTGGGAGATAGTGGCTATCCTCTTCAAACACATTTGTTAACTCCATATAAAGATAGAGGCAATCTTACTAGGAGACAACAAAATTATAATGTAAAATTGTCCAAAAATCGTTACATTATAGAACATTCCTTTGGAATATTGAAACAAAAGTTTCGTTAACTTTATCATCTTAAGATAAGAGGTATTAGGTTTATGGTGCATTTTATTCAAGCAGCTTGTGTTCTGCACAACATTGCAATAGAGAAAGATTTAGTTACAGCTGATGAAGATGTCCAAGTACATAATATCGTGCCTCATGAAGATCAAGATGTTGATGAAGATGATGAAAATGTTGAATTGGGCATAATTAGAGACAGGATAGCTTATGCATTACCATTATAAAATAATTTATCATGCACTTTGATTAAGATTTGTATAACATAAATAAAAATAATAAAAATCATAAACAGTATGTTTTATTGATTAGAAAACCAAACAGTAACAAATACTAAATAAATTATAATATCACAAATATCTAAATGAAAAAAGTAACTCCTTATGTAATAAACAAAAATTAAAAATAACATCACAAAACAGTACAACAGAAATAAAATATTGAGTATAAAATAAAAAATGCCTACTTAAATATAGTAGAAAATAAAAACTACAAGAGAGAAACTGAACTACAATGACAATCCTTTTTTACAAGTTCCCTGAGTATTGTATTTTTCTCTTCAATTAACTGGTTTCTTTTCTTCAATTCTTCTAGACGTTCTCTTTCAATTTTTAGTTTTTCTTTGTAATATAATTTCCTATCCAATATTAAGTATTGCAATGTTGACTGTTTTTTAACAGCCCGTGTTTTTTTTTAGATTAACTTTCATTTGTGTTTTAGTTGGTGTTACATTAGGGTCAGTTTTTTCCTTTGACAATTCTTCATCACAGGTATCAACCAAATTATTATCCATTGTTTCATTGGATAATATGAGTTCTGGATTTACATTTTTCTTTTTACCAAATATCTCATCCATTTCATTTTCATATTCAAAATACTTCCGTCCTCTACCTAAAGCAAAATAACTTTATTAATACATTTTACATTTTTTTAGACTAAGATCAAGTGCTATTATCTAAATCGACTAATTGGATTATGAATGTGTATGAAATATTTACCAGTCTTATTTTTGTTATCTACAAACTTCTTATAATTTCGTTCTAAAACACGCCACCTGTTTATGCAATTATTTGATTCAACTTCAACATTTGATGCATTTAGTTCTCTTGCAATTACCTGCCACATTACTTTAGCATTTTAATTTCCAATGTTCCCACTTTCTTTTCGTATTTTGCATACAAATCTATCAATAGTTTTGTTTCATTTTGAGACCACTTATATTCCTTTTTTAAATCTTCTGAGGTAGATGGAATAGGTTCATAAATAATATACTCCTGAACTTCTAAAATGTAAAAATTGACTGGATTCTAATATCGCTCCATTTTAAATTATCGATAACTTACCATTTAATACGTTCATTCTAAAGTTTGAACACAAGAAAATACGTTCTAAAATACTAAAATAGTAAAGGTTAGGTTATAGGTTATGACCACAGAGATTTAAATTAAGTTTCCAAATGATACACAAACCGTTCCAACCATATTCATTTATTTCCAATCAGATGACAGTGCTGAACACGCGCTTGCGCAAAAAAAGCTGATTAAACGATGCAATGTATAGTTTTCGAACGGTACAAAAACCGTGGTTGGAACAAACCTTTCTATGTGTGGCTCTAAGCACGCTTCAGTTCGGATGGCATCGGTTGCAGATATTTCAGTCGGTTGAATTTGCATCAGATTTGTGACTAAATCAAATCTAGCCAATAGACGGCGTTCTACATCGTAACAGTTATATAGTTTACAAGGAAGAATTATTTAATTTAAAGATAACTGCCTAAATAATAAATAATTATTTTTAGGATCCAAATATTAAATTATTTGACGATGAAACAGCAATGTATTTAACTTCACCCCATAAATTTGTTTAATTATGTTATTTATGTTTTTTGATGCCAATAAATATTTATTTGGCATTGATATTTTGATTATTTGCTGCTAACTTATTTGCTTTAAATCTTGAAATATTTGACTCAAATATATATAATTCAAATTAATTTCCAAAAAAAAAAACAAATAATTCAAGGTATTTCATACAAATAAATTTCTGTTGATTTGAATAATGTTTATTTAATACCAATAAATATTGAACAAATAACTCATTTACTTGAAAAAAAAAATCAATTTTATCAGTGTACAGTTTTCTAAAAGTCGTTGCCTAATTTGTGTCGAAATTAATCCGGTTATAAAGGAGTCTCTTCATCTTTGTAAACGTCAGCTGTGACACTTTTAAAAATGAAATCTTTATTTAGTGATCTCAGTATTTTTACCTGATTGTTGTTTTCGACTTGAAAGGATGTGTTTAGCATATACTTCATTTACCTTTTTCACAAACAAACCTTTTAGGGTTTTGATGGCGGAATCATAAGTGGTACATTCAGATATGAACTCAAAAACAGCCGACGAAATGTGGTTTACTAGTAATTGGAGATTAAGAGCATCTGCTTCTTTCTTTTGCTTCGAACACTGGTTTTCTGCCCATATGGATAATAAAGTCATTAGTGCCTCTTTTTACGAAATCCGACAGAGTCATCACAGGTATGTTGTACAGTGAAGCTGTTGGCCTTAATTTCATTCCATTTCTGATATCTTTTATTGCAGTATTACTATTACCGTACATTGTACGGACTTACCCGCTAAGTGGATTCATTTTTTAAATACATTTTATAGACAAACAATAAACATGATCAAAGCAAAACAAGTATTATTCGTTAGTATACATACCTAATACATCACCCACACAAACAAAATTCACAAACCTCTTGATAAAAGTAATATGGAGCTTATTTCCGGTATTCTCGGGCCCTCGCTTGGAGCGATATCGATGTCGTTGAATGCGAGGGGATCGAAATTCATTGCTGTCTCGATTCTCATGCCCTCTCCTCGCAATGGGAACGCTCCCGTGAAAAGGTGTGCTTTATTTCACTCGCATTCTCATCACTGACATATTATATGTCAATTTTGCATGTAAATAGACAATTCTAACCTTCAATTTTTATTGAAGCATTGTTGAAAATTATAATTGTATATAAATCATTTATAATTGTAGTCATATTATATAAGTGATTGTAGTCATCTTATGTATATTGGACTACTATAAGGTCTAGAAGAAGCATTTAAATTTAAATTCAAAACACAGAACCAAAAACTATCTTGACATTAATGTCAAAATACATTGAAATCGCGGTGTTGCCGTAGCTAGTCGCTCGTGATACAGATTTGCGAGTGCAGTGGTACATGAGAATCTACAAATACCACATCGCTGCCAATCAAATCACTCCTTTCAGAGATCGTTCGCTTGTGAGAGGAGCGAGTTGAGAGTTGAGTTGGAGTCGTAAAGTTATAATATATAAGTTGTACAAAAAGACACAACGTCTACTTCTCACTAGACCTTACGCTGGACTGCTTCAAACCGCTTACTGTGTCATTGCTATGCACTGAATGGTCATGTACAGCGAAGATATTCAGTTCTATGCCACTCGAATCTCTCGAAAAACAACTGTACGGATTTGGCCGCTGTACGGCAATACCCGACGCTCCTCTACATGTGTTTGAGTGTTTTAGCGATTACGACTCGTCCTTTTGTGGAGAAAATCGGAAAATGTCCAACTGCATCAAATCGTACATTGTTCTGAGGTCGTGGTTTGAACATTGTCTTGTCTTGATTTTCTTCTTACGTGTCTTGATAATTTCTTGTAAAGGTCTTCCTCTTTTCTTATTTTTCAGTAGGAGGCTCTCAGCAATAGAATTTCGAAAATCTTTCGAAAGCATAGGTGATTCCTCAGGCTGTAACAATGCAAGTTCTCTTTTATATAGCACCCAGGCGTTAGTAACGCAAATATCTAGTATTTGGGAGAATATACTCATGTACCACCTATGAGTTTTGAATGAAGTTCTACACAAAGACACTAACATTCCCGCTAGATCTACTCCGCCCATATGCTGGTTATAGTGTTTTATGATTTGCGGGCACACAAAATCTGTTTTCTCCCTAGATTCCCCTTTTACCCATCTTTTAATAGTTTGTAGTGGATATGCATCAACATGAGCTACAAATATTTACTGTTTTGTTACCGTACCACAAACAATTGCTATTTTATATTCATCGTCTGTCATTTGGAAATAGGAACCTCGTCCTAGTGATTTAAGTTGCCGATCATTTTTAATACTCTATTTCTTCGAATAGTTCCCAATGAGAATATTCCTTTATATTCTCGCAAATAAGAAATTAGATCTGGAGAAAAAAAGAAAAAAATTATCAAAATACAGCACTTTGCATGCAGGATTTGAAATAGTTCCACTAAGTGCTATAACTGTTTGTCCACTAATGCCAAATGTTTTTTCTTCTTCCGAGAATTCTATTTCTCTAAAAGTTTCGTCACCACGATAATGAATGAAGTCTTAAACCACACCAAAATCGAAACACCACACCGTACAAAAAATTTGAATCCCCACTTCTTTGGTTTATTCTTCACATATTGCCGTCGAGACCCTGCTTTTCTTCCTTTGTAGGGCACATCATTTCATCCACTAACTTCCTGGTTTCATCTTTTCAAGCAATTTTTTCTCACATGATCAATGACTGATCTAATTTTAAAATAGCGATCGTAGTTTAAAAAAGTATTGTCAGCAAAATGCAAAAACCGACGTACTTGTTGATACTTTCTTAAAGGCATTATGTTTGCTATTTTGTCGTATCTCCATTTTAAGGTCCAGCAGTCAGTGTAAGCTGGTGTTTTGATTATACTCATCAATCATTCTATGGCCAAAAACTCTGATAATAGATTTTTGTCGATTTCCATTGAAGTACCAGAGTTTTGTTGAGAATATAAATTAGTCTGTGCTTCAATCACATCCATTAACTCTTCATCAAAGAACATTCAAAAGTAACTTATTGGTGATGACAACTTATTAGGTGGTTGAAATGTATCATTTACAATATTTGCAGCAAAATCAAAAGGTCCATTTTCCCATGCATATTTATTCTGGGTTTCAGTTTTTCTACGTGATTTTTTGGTCTCTAAGTTGAGTGGTTGGTCAATGTTATTTGCTTCTATACGAAAAGCTTCATTTTCAATTGTTCCTTCATTTTCAATTGTTTCTACATTCTTAATTGTTTCTTCATTCTCAAGTGTTCCGTCCAATAAGTCATTATCACTTTTCAGTATATTTTTCACTCTTAAACCGCACGAACGTTTAAATTTTCCAAAATTGTACATTGAACAGATTCATCAATATGATCTTTCTCAAAATCTGCATATCTTCTGAGATGAAATTTTTTAGTTAGTGTCAAAATATCATCTCGGATTTCGAATGAAGCTATCATTTGTGTTTTTAACTCATCTAATGTCAATGATACATAATCTGGATTAGAATTAAACCAGCAGTGCTATTCTTGAGCACTCGCAATTGTCAAGGTCACTCGCGATTTCCAATAGTTCGAACGATTCTTACATTTTCGAATTCTTGACCACTCGCGACGTTCACTAATACTCGCAGAGAACAGCGAGTGGAACCTAGTGGTCGTGAATTTCGAGAGGAATCGTTTTACGCATGCGTTAGTCTCTATCCCAGATTTATCCTAACCTAACTTCAATTTGCTGTTTTTAGTTTTGTTAACATTTTTTTTGATATTTGGGCTCGAGGTCAATTATAATATATAATGGATTATTTACAACACATAGCAAACATTGAATATGCTGAAGTACCACGTCAGCCACGAAATAGGATTAATAATATTGATCCATTTCATCTTTTAAGTGAACATCAATTTACACAAATGTTCAGATTATCCAAAGACTTGGTAAGATATCTCATAGAACTGTTAACACCTCACACGAGACCTCAAAACAGAATTACAGATTTGTCTATCACAACGAGAATAAGTTTAAATAATTATTGTGCATTATATAGTGATAGCAATATACATTTCAGATTTTAGTCGCGTTAAGATTTTTTGCTTCTGGAGGATACCAAATGGACATTGCCAGAAATTTATTTGTGTCAGTTTCACAACCATCTGCATCTAGATGCATAGAGGAGGTATCCTTCGCATTAAATGAAGATGTCATTTTTAGCCAGTGGGTCAGATTTCCGAGATATTTTGAAGAACTCAACGCGGTTAGGCAGAAGTAAGAATATACTTTATTAAGTTGTTAGAATGTGGTCCTTTAGATTTAGAAGTGGATTCATGAAAAAGTAAATTATTTCCTAAAAACGTGGGTGAATGCCAACAATGTATACATTTTTGGATAGAAGAAGAAATGGTCTTTTCAAAGGTTTTAAGAATTACAGGGTGTCCCATTTAATCTAAGATCACAATTTTGATTCAAAAACCTTAATTTTTTTCTCGTCAATTTCCAGAAAAAAATTACATGCGGCAACAACGTCAACTGAAACTAGAAGTAAATGTAGGAAGTTTAGTGAAAACCGCATGTCGATATCTTTTTCCGTTCTCGAGTTATAAGTTGTTAAAATGTTTCAATTTATAGATGGACACCTTGTATTTTATTAATTTGCAAATTATGTCAAAAGTTTAACTGAATATATTAAATTTGCTCCATTCTTTTATTGCAAAGATTTAATTTTGTAGAATTAAAAAAACAATTCAGTTATTCCTTGAATTTTATATTCAACCCGTTTTTATCTCACATTTGTATTATTGTAAATTATATCTTGGGAAACCATTTATACTGAATTACTTTCCTATTCTTCAGATTTGTGATAGCAAGCTAAAAATTACAAATGTGCTTGCACGTTATCCGGGAAGTACGCATGATGCATACATTTGGAGAAATTCCAATGTCCTGTCCTGCAAATGATGAGGAATTTGCATGCTGAAGGATATCTGGGATATTATCATTTAGGTATGTACCTATTGTACTTGAGGTTTATATCAAAACGGTGTACCTGAACTATCTTACGGTACAAATATAGTGGAGCATTGATGCAAGCAACATATCCACATTAGTGCAGGATTGAATGGTATGTAATTAATTGGAGAAGAAGACAGTGAAGATTCATTGAATGTTTTCGTTCATCACTGTAAGCAATTCATAAAAATCGAGGACAAACAAAACTCGATCTAGCATCTTGCATCGATGCTACACTATATTTGTATCTTCAAGTATTTGATTGATTTTGGAATCATTTCACTCAGAGTAATGTAGAATAGCTCCATGAATCTTGAAAACGTTGATACTTTTCAACTTAATTTATTTTTTAAATTAGTTAGGGGTACTATTGAACTTGAATAGATGACAGAGAGCATCAGAAAATAAAATTGGATGAAAAATCGAATAATGTATAAGAAAATAGGAAATAAACACCTTGCTTTGATTTGTACTTGTACAGAAAAATCGAATAAAAAGATTGAAACTAAAATCGAGTAGTGTAAAATGACTTGGAATTTGTTGTGAATATATCTACAGTAACATCATATTTTGCAAATATGGATTTTTTTGTAGTGAGAATTCTACCATTCATTGAGACATCCCAACGTATATATGAATAATTATTTGTTATTAGGTGATAGTGGGTACCCTTTAAGAACATGGTTGTTGACGCCATTTGACCAAGAACCACCTGAAGGAACCCCAGAACATACTTATAACAGGAGACAAAGGTCAACCAGAAATACAATAGAAAGGTGTAATGGGGTCCTAAAGATGAAGTTCGGATATTTATGCAAAGATAGAGCATTACAATAGAAACCCCCTGATGTATGCAGAATAATTAATACATGTGTCATATTACACAATATGTGCATAGAATATAATGTACCTCTTGTAAGGGATGATGAACAAGTTGATGTTTATATGGGCATTTTTGTTAATCGTAATGATGAGGATGAAGATAGCCCTGCGCAAAGGGTTAATCCAGAATTAAAAGCTGGAAGACGTACCAGAAGAAGATTAATTGATACTTTTTCCAACAATTAATTTGTTGGGTATATTATGAAAGTATGTAATAATTGGGTATTACTTGCAAATACATTTCTGATAACATATTACTAAAATATTGTATTGATATAAAATGCACATTCTTAGAACAGAAAATAGAAATTTGTTCATTATGAGAGATTAAATTGAATTTTGACCTAAACATTATCATTTATTACACCACTTGCTATTCTAATAATTCCCTTCCCCTTTAAGCTAATTAAGAAATGTCAAACTGAAGAAGGTGAATAGACAAGATACCTAAAGAAGGCAGTAATAAAATTTCTTATTTCACTAAGGTACAATTTATTTTTAAAAATATACCTGACATTAACAACAAGACAAAAACAGTCAAATATTAAAATGGGTACAAAATAAACAAATGAAAACAATCTATTACAATTATAGAAATTAATTTTTCCGTTTGTTTTTGATGGAAAACAAACCATAATATTATTTTATGTTCAACATTCCGGTAGTGTCATCAAGAAATGTTTAAAATAATATTGATGCTTGATTCCCATAAAAAATTAACATGTCACAAGGAATGTACAGAAGTTTGATTATTTAAAAAAAACAGCTACATTCACTTGGGTAGAAAATTAGCATAGACATCATATAATGATTGTCCCACATGCGCTAACATCCCTAGATTTTCTGCGCTGCTTTCTATTGCTTTGGCATCTGCAATCCTTTCCCTGGCAGACACAATACGCTCTAGAAGAGCTATTTTTTCATAATATACAGTTTTTATTTTGTTTTCATTATCTAATGATATTTTATAATCTTGAGCTGCTTGTGAGCTGTAAATTAGTTTTTCCTTGGTGCCCTAGGAAAGAGTTTCTTTGCAGGAGACTTTTCAGCAGAAGTACCAGGCTTTAAAAATTCTGGAGAAGTTGAATTATCTTCCAACATTTCAGGAATAACATTTTCTGTAGATGTTGATGATGAAATTCCCCTATCCTCCAATAAAAGCTCAATATCATTGCACCCCCTTTAATACTAAAATTAACTGTTCATTCCTCCACCAGTGGCTGAGCATTGTTTCTTAAACTCTACATTTTTGGCTTTTGTCCTGGATCTTATATCCTGCCATGTCTGAAACATAAATTATAATTAGATTGATGAAGTATTCCATGAATACAAATGTATCTACCCTTCTCCATGCCTTCCAGTCTTTTCTGGCACCTACACAACTATTTAGGATGGCAGATATATCTTGCCACAGTGATTGGCCGTCCTTTTGAGTAAAATTTGGAGAATACTTTCCACTCACTAAATTAGGATTTTTTTTCATAAATTCTACTAACAAATTTTTTTGTTCCAAAGTTACCTACGATTTTTTAGAGTCAATATTCGACATATTGCTTCAATAAAATTACAAATAATTAAATAATATTGTACCAAAATCAATGTTAACTAAGGTAAAAGCGTGAAGGGTTATATACTTGTTCTTTGCCTTTTACAAATCTTCTTTTTTGGCAGCAGATTTCAATTATTCAGCTGTTGCCAAGCCTACACTCGCAAGGGATCGCGAAAGGTGCTCAAGAATACCACTTTCATCAAGTGTTCGCAATTTGACCCTTCGTAAATTCTCGTATACGTGAAATCGCAAATGATGTCAAGAATAGCGCTGCAGTCTAGGGCACTTCCTCTCAATTTGTTGATAACAAGTAACAACAGTCTATCTCCAGATGATTGGAAACGGTCTCTTATTTTTTCAATTCTATCGAACCACCTCACGACGTCCTCATCTGCAGAGCCACTGAATACGGGAAATAAGGCAGCTAGCTCTGTATTGTTTACTTGGATTCCTTGTTGTATGTTTAAGGCTCTTACGGTAGATTCAACAAGATCATCAACCGTAATTTGTTCCACTTTGTTACTGTTACCATCATTATGGCCTCGTTCTTCCTCACTGTCGCTTATGGCTTTGCTTTTCATTTCAGACCCTACACCTGAATATTATGGGGAATATATAATTGTTGGTCAGGATTTACATAAATATCCACCAAGTGAAGGAGCGTATATTTGTATCCTCTTTGAAGTAATAATACATAAAACAGTTCACTATAACCGACTTAAAACAATCTTAATCTTAATAGTCACTTTGTAGCCAGCATGCCACGTGAAACGGTTTGCGTACGATCCTGCTTTTAGATTGTTGTTGTAGTA
>CAJUYI010005077.1:0-16599 GCA_910591695.1 Galerucella pusilla
CCGCTCGCATAACCTCTCCATTGTTTTTAAAAAGAACGATGTGAGACGGAATGCTTTTGGTAAGGGGTAGTCTATCCTACCTTGTTTGGGTATAAATACACTCCTTGTGTTGATTTTCCAATAAAATATTTAATGAAACTTTTCTTCAGGGTACGACCATATTACACATTAAAATTTGCCAATAAAATTTTTAAAAATCATAACAAAATGAAAATTGTAATATGGAAAACCAATAAATATTTCGTATAAGACTATTGTTTTATTCACGCATCAATGTACTGTTCTACAATATTTAAGAAAAAACATTTATGCCACCTACGCCTATGGTAAAATGAATCGTAAAGCGATCCGTTCAAGGTCATCAAATGCTCTGGCAATTTATGAATGAAATTTATAAGAGTTATACTACTGTGCCATTATCACCAAAATTAAATAACCACTTTGAATTATGTCGATCACACACTTCCAGCAACCACCATAATTTTAAAAGTACAAATTTGAAATTTTGGCGAGTACGCACTAAGCGCATTCGCCAAAATTTTAAAATTCCGAAAAATTCAGTTTTCCAATAAGTTTTGGTAAACAACTAACACTACCAACTGGCAACGATGTAACTTTTAACGATCGTTTAGTGAATCGAATCCCTCTGGTAAATTAAATAAACGTAAAGGAAAATTTACTAATCCATTACGAAGGCCTTCCTAGCTCGCCCTCCGTTAAGAGTCAATGCGCTCACATTCAACCGCAAAGGATTGTACAGCCTGTAAATTTGGAGGAGGTCAGACTATGATTGAAATTCGAGCGTTAAACAAAGTACGAGTCCAACGGTATACTCCGAGTGAAATGCAAGTTTCATGAGGGAAATTTTGTACAGCAATTAGTTTGTTAATATTTTTAAATGTTTCCACTTTATGTTCCCTATTATGCGCATCTTCTATGGCTCCGTAGTTTTTATATAAAAGACATTGCGTAGTATAATTTTGATATGTTTTGAAGACGCAAATGTTGTTCGGTAATTTGTTGTTAACATTTGAAAGTGGCATACTGAGTTTTGACGTCAAAAATATTTGGCATTTATTCTAAAATACAGGGTGTCCAAAATCTCTCCTGAAAACGGAAACTACAGTTACTAGAGGTGATTTTAAGTCGATTTAGCTAAAATTACCTCAATCCGAAAATGGTTCCTTATAGGAAGCTACAGCTTTTTGAAGAAGACGTCCTTATATGACTTTTCTTCAAATTATTCAAAAATACCGTTACTCAAAATATTGTAATGTTTTTCTTATTTATTTAAACTGTTTTTACCGTGGGATAAAATTATACCCTCACTATGGCTAATTACTATTGATCTATTAAAGAAGCACTTACACACTATACTAAACTTAATTTATATACACACTACTTAATGTCTATTAATTTATCTACACTCGGTATTATAATTGTCCTAATTTATATTCAACACTATTTATATTCACTTCTGTTCACTCACTGTATACTGAAACTGTTTACCGATTCACTGTATACTGAACTACTTCTTCATTCACTCGAAAAGCCGCCTATATATACCTAGTCTCTCAAATCTCTAGACCTTTCGCGATAAACCATTGTATGGCCTGGTACATTTCCAGAACAATCTGGATATTACCTGCGAAAGAACCTTTCTAGAAAGATCGCATTCATCGTTTGCGACAGGACCGGCTTCGGAATTAGTGAGTTCGTAACAATATTCAAACTTGGTATAATAAAAAAAAAGTTACAAACCAGTCGTTCACTGTGAATACATTTTTTTGAATCCATCACAAGCGTGTCAGTCGGGGGGACCAACAGGTATTTTGAATGAAAAATTTTTATGTATCCGACACCGAAGAAGGTGACGGTATGTTATCTGCAATTATAATGTTATTAATTGTTGTAACTGATTTAAAACAAAGTAAGAGTTGGTACTGCCACAAAGTAGACTTATTATAAATGCAAATAACAATAAAATACATCAACTGATTCCAATAACTAAAATCAAGCCTAATATTTACCAGAGTGAACAATTATCTTTGGGGGATCATTTGTCAAAACATGACTGTCGTTTTAGTCCTAAGAATTTCGTATTTTCGTATTTTTTTGAAGTTGAACTGTCGTCTTTCCAGACAAATCTTCACGATTACAAGCCTGTAACCATAGCTGGGATCTGAAATATTTGAAGACAATAATAAGTTCAGGCTAATATCAAATAATACACAAATAATATATTTGCTGGTGTATTATTTGCTAATATAATATGTTTATTGTTAGGTAGAATAAGTCAACACAACCTATCACAAAAGTTGTTCACTTCATGAAAATTCTATTCAATGTAATGTCAAAGAATACCTAATCAAATATTTATTTGAGTATTTTTTATACTCATGCCTAAATTAGCAAAAGAAACTTAAAGACTTACCTAACAGGGTCTTTTGGGAATCCAAACATACCTTCTCCTGTTCCCGAGTGACATTCCCGAACAGCACAAGTTATTCTTCCCATAGCTTCAAGTAATTCAGTAATAATTTTCGAAACAAGGGACAAAGTAAAAATTATACACAAAAATTGAAAAATGCTTTTTGTTTACCAAGCTGGTTGACAGACAACAAACAAAGTCAAATATGACAAGAATCTTATTATAAAAATGGCGACTTTCAGACATGCGCATACAAAAAAATGATCGGAAGCTTCGCTTCTTGTTGAGCTGGTGTATTCTTTGGTTATGGCATTTGAACAATTTTAGCATATTCGTTGTAAAATCGTTTGATACAAAGTGTAGATAACTGTTTAAGGTGCTGGGTTGTTTGATTAGTTGAAAATGAGGTCTTCTTGAATGAAGCGATTATGGACAATTCAACATTCTTTATTGTAGGTATAATCACCACAAAATCTCAGTACATTGATCTTTCCAATTGAAAAATTCGGAAAAATTAAACAGTTTTTGTCTTGACAATGCGTGAATTATATTAAATTTTTTTTACTGTCACTGTCATTTATATATTTTACATAAACATACAATATGATATCAACTAGTTAAGGAATTTCTTGTGATGATAAAATGTTAAAAGGAAATAGTTAAAACTTGCAGAAAATTTAAGTGGTGTGGTTGATACATGATTCTTATCGTGAATTTAAAAAGGTACCTACTACGTGACTTGGCGTAAAGAAGGGATAAGTTGCGACGAAGTAAATAGTAATACTTTACTTTTTCTGTTAAAATGGCTGTGGAATTTGAACAGCATTTGTTATTGTTTTAGGAGGCACTCAAAATCCCCTAAAAAGAAGAGGAATAAGCGTGTAACAATTATTTATTTAAAATAATAAGGCAAGATAAACTGCAACGGCGACTCAATGTGGAGAGCACCTCAGGTGTGAATTCGAAGACCAAACTAATATCAATTCAGGGAGTAGTCTTACCGGTTCGCGGGTAATCCTACTTTATTTAAGTTATTGAAGTTATATTGAAGTTAATGAGATAATAAATGAAGTTAAGAAACGAAATGAATTTAATAAGTTAATAAATCAAGTGAAGAAATGTAATTAAAGTTAATCAAGAAAGGTAAGTGGGCGCCACCCTGAATAATATTAGTCGACTTGTTTTCACCTCACCACTCTCTATCAACAAACCTGGAAATGTTGGAGGGAAGGAATATGAACAACGTTGTTAAATAAACAAGTTGTATAATGATTAAAAATATAAAAAATAGTAAGTAAAATATAAAAAAAATGTGTTGAAGCACGTTGGTTTTAAATTAGTTCACTTGTTACTTTCCTTAATTTTCCAAGTGTCTGATGGAAACTACTTCGTCCGGAATTGGCAGGTACAAAGTTCCAGACTGTTTTGTGGTCTCAGGTATGACTCAGGTAACTCAAGTAACTTCAGGTACGAAATTTCAGGTACTCAGTAAGTGCTAAGAAAGATACATTGTATCAGCAATAGTTACTCTTTTTTTATGTAAAATTCAGGATATCTGCAGTAGGTAATTCGTTTTACATTGGTTTAAGCAATACATTTAAGAACGTGGTTCATAAAAAAAAATATCCTGTATTTTACTAAAAAAAAAACAAAAGAAGCAATAAAGAAATGTGGCTTTGAAAAATCAACAAATTCTACAGATACTGGTAACGAAAGTTGTAAGTATTTAGCTGCTCACATTGTTTTGGAAATTTTAAATTAATTTTATAATCCAACATGATTTTATGTAAGAAACACAAAAAGTTTAAATTTATTTTTCTCGAAAACGGTTCATGATACCGAATTGAACATTTTTTATGAAAATTATCTCGAATTTTCCAAATTCGGTGTCGGATACATGAAAAACTTAAAAATAAAAATACCTTTTGGTCCCCCCCCCCCCCCCCCGACTGACACGCTTGTGATGGATCTGAAAAAAATTTATTTACAGCGAACAACTGCTTTGTTTATATTGATTATACCAAGTTTTAATATTTTGAGTAACGGTATTTATGAATAATTTGAAGAAAACTCATATGGGGACGTCTTCTTCAAAGGGCTGTAGCTCCCTTAGGAAGCATTTTCTTCGGATTAAGGAAATTTGAGCTAAGTCGACATAAAATCACCTCTAATAACTGTAGTTTCCGTTTGGCAAGAAAGTTTCTGGACACCCTGTATGCAGAATGGCGTCTCATTCCTCGTTCTAAAATGTATCTTCATCCGTTTCGGAGAATGCCCCTAGGTGTAAGACTTTTCAGTAACGCTCTATATGTCAGCGGTTTCAGCAGCATTTGAATATTTCTTATTTACGTGTGACGAACAATATTCTATTTCGAAATTTTCGACACGTACAATGCACCATTTTTTCTTTATAACGTTGTTTTGATGGAATTTGAATGACAAGAGTCTTTTGTATTCGGCTAAACCTGTCCAGTTCTTTGTATTTACTGAAACCTTTATGATGTAAATTGAATAGAGCTCGGCGGTCTTGATAAATTAGCATGTTATGTCATCTATTGAGAGGACGAGCCTAATTGGATTTGATCAATTTGAATGGCAAAATTCCGTAACGAAAATAAAGCAGAGCGCTTAGACGTTTATTCAATAAAATCAACTTTCAAAACATGCTCTATACGAATAATTAGGTAAAACCAATACGATAAATGACGAATTGTGTAGAGCGGTAGAACTTTTTATCATTTTTATGATAAATTTTGTGGAAAAAATGGTTTTCCAGACGATAGGGGTAACAACTACAAGTAAATAGCAATACGGCTGCCTTTTTTTCCATAAGTACCATAAAGTATGTAGATTAATATAAAAAAAAGTTTACCAGTCTATCGATTTCCCAAATTGGAAAAAAAAATCGAAAAACTTTTTTTTTCAATATTTCGCGCTGGAAGGAAGGTAGAGGAAAATAAAAAATACCACCGTGTAGGGGGAGTGTTTTGCAACAAAAAAGGTTTTCTGCGTTTCTTTCGTCCGCGCAATGGTTTGTCCGGAAAAAATTATGTATGTGTTCTATATGTTTTCTGAAGGGCGGCGAAGTAAATTATAAGCTATTGTACAGTTATAATGTAGATATAAATAATTGTAATACGGCGTTTTACAGAGGAAAATGTCGGCTTTAAAATGGCATAATTTTTTGTCATAGCACATAATCATTTATAGCAAATTACTCATATAATATAAATATTATATTCTAATCAAAAACCAAGTATCTCAATAAAAATGGTATTTTCGCATATAATACCTACAAAAAATCATTGAATCCAAAAATGTATGTGAATTAATTGATTTTGTAATTATATATTCTTGATCTTAGAAGTTTCCCCAACATTTCTACGCAAACCCCATTGAAATAACTCCAGTTTTATCAAAGTTACAGTAATTAATATATATATTTTCTTGTAAATTCAAGATTTCTAAAATTTACAAAATAATGAAAAGTGCCGTATTTCGTAATTAGGAAAAATGAATTATCCGTAAATTTTATCTATCGAACAGACCTCCTAAATAACAGTTTCAATTCTTCGAAAAATTGTTTCAATGCCACCTTATTATATAATATATTTTTTATAGATTCGGGTAGGAATCTTCTTTATCTTTTCAAAATAAAATTTGATACTGATGTAATATAAAGATTAATATTCAACGAACAAAATGTATATAGTGAAAATGTATAAAAGATGATTAATAAAGAAGAAAAATAACCTAGAAACAAAGTTGATAAAATATTTTTGTCTAATTCCGTTATAGACCTATCCAAGATGCTGTCAAATGATTTTCAAGATGGCCGCTGGTAGACACACAAATCTTTTGTTATGATATTATTGTATGTGAAATCTGTTTAGTTCGGTCAATTTACTCGTTTTCTGTGGTTTTCTTTAATCTAAAGGTTCAGTTCTTTATTGTATTGTGATTAATTATAAATAATTCAGTGTGAAACTAGAAAATATGCCTACTACTTATTGTGTGGTTAATTGTGGAAGTCGAGGAGATCGTGATAATGTTAGATTTTATCGAATACCTACCGTATTCGAATTACACTATCCACACAAACCTGAATGGAATGAACTATTAAAGATCAGAAGAAAAAGGTGGAAAGTCGACTTCTTGAGTTTCTTCAATAGGAGCAGGGTTATTCATGAGTGTGTAAGGATCAATACCCTGAATAACTCTTATCTTTTCCTTGTATCTTATGGCAATTTCTTTACAGTCATTCTCCAACGTCAATAGATAATCACTTTTATTGGAACAAGTCATTATTTAAACTTTAAACACGTATAATAGAAAAAAAACTATTAACACAACTATGCACCTATGCAAAATGCAGGTAAATGATCTTTTGTGTGTCTACCAACGGCCATTTTGTATGTCAGATGGTCACGTGTTCTGGATAGCCTTATTAAATGTGACACTTTAAGTCACTCCTTGACGTTAGGTAACGTCACATTTTTCATAACCTTCATATATCAGTTATGAAAAGTAGTTATGTAAAAACTTTACGTAACTGTTCAAGTTTCAACATAGAGATACTATATGAGTTTCAAAGAATAATTTATTAATAAGGTACTGTCAAAACTGACAATTATCTCATTATTTAAACTGATAATTACCCCATTATTTTAATTCAATAGTATTTTAAGATTTATAAACATTGAAAACAACATTATTAAGGACACAGTTATTTAAAGTAAGTCAATTTTCTGGGTGAATACTTCATAGTAACAATACTTCTAACACCATTTGAATCCACTTTAATATTACCATTGTAATTGAATATTTTATTGAATATAATAAAAGCGGGGAATTAGATAAAACGATGTACGTAAACACGTTATGAAGAGAGCGATATTGTTCAACTCGCATGATTTGCAGAACTCGCTAGCGCTCGTTTTGGCAAATATTATGTTTGTTGAACAAAATCGCTCTTTTCACAACTAGTTACGTAAATAACTATTGTTGGTGGTGGATTGGTGCTTAACGCTAAAATATTAATTACCTATATCTTTGGGTGAGCCAGATATTAATAAATAAATAGTGCTATCAAAGGGTAGTTTTATTTATTACATTAAAAGGCGTGTTATTGCAGGGAACTAAATCTGTATTTTTTTTTTTGGAAAAATGGTTTATTTACAAGAAATGTTGGAAATAATCATGTATTAAAAGTTGTCGAGTTATTCCATGGTCAATAATTTTGTGGCCTCTATATGGCATCAATATCAATGTTTGGCAGCTTTGACCTCAGGATTGACAGGGGGCATGTGGTCTTTACAATTAATGGCTATGTTGTGTAAAATTGCAGTTGTTACAACAATTTTTTTCAACTTTCGGTAAGCTCAATCTTATGCCTACTACCAAAACAGGGAATCTTCTTTTTAAAACGCCAAAGCATATTTCCATAGGGTTCCTGGCTCTGATTTAAGATTCATTGTATAGATTTTGTGCTGGTGTATTAGGGTTCCCTAGGGAGTTAAAAGATACGGCTCACACCATATCCACTATCTCCCACCAGTACCTATGCTATCCTCTCCGAAAGCTTTCATTTCCATACGTGGTCGGTAGGTACTGTCAATGTCAAAAATTTTGTGAGGTTAAATTTACCAGACTAAGTTTTGACTCTCCAATTTTGTACGGCTAAAAAAAGGCATTTTTAAAACTCTAGTTAGCGTTAACCAGATATTGCTCAACGAAAAATAAACATTAACCTAAGTTTAAGAGATAACTGTTTATTGTACAACACGCCCTTAAGGTTATTATAACAATATTTTTCCTCACCTGTCGAACGCCATATCAAAATTAAATACAACAATTAACTATCTGGTATATAAATAGAATCGATTAAAATGTCCAATGTTCAATCAACCAAACAAATTAGGGTCGTAAATATCGGGATAGACGACCAGTATTAGAATTAATATTCAGGTATCTAGTTTACGAGTATACTAAATTTCACTACATCATAATATTTAACCGTCACAGGGATTATTAGATGGATAACTTTCAGATATAGGTATATCTCACTCCGAAGAGCCAATATTATAGATCGTGCTTTGAATTTTAAACATTTCCTAGGGATGTTTACTGAAAAAACAAATCTTTCGTAGATTTACAGCTTCTTGAGATGGAAAATTCTGCCCCACGTTAGGCGCCAATTTATAATTTGATGTTTACTTGGGCAGATTGTCCGGGTTTTTTCAAGAAACTCAGACATGAAGTTTAAAAAGATTGAGATTAACTTTAAGCATTTTTATCTTCAATAGGGTACAAGCATAAATTTTGCTATTGGTGGGAATTGACGCTTTACCAGGTCTCCTGACAACTTGTATGCCTATTTTTTCAAAAAATATAAACTTTACTTTTAAAACGACTTTAAAAATCATAAAATTTGAAAGTCCGCCAAAACGCGCATTACGTCATACAGATGGCTGCCCCAGTGACGTCATTTGTTTACGTTCTTATTCGTGTATCACGTGACCTAATTTTGTTTCTGAAAGCTTTAAAAATGGATTGAGCCGAAAAAAAAATTTTGTATTCCAAGTATTGCATTGTTCCAGTGTGTAAATCAACGTCTATTAAAACTCCAGACAAAATATTTGTTACTTTACCTGGTGGCGCAAGCAAAAATACACTTAGAGAAGGGCATTATGGTTGCAAGCTATGCGTCGAAACAAAGACGATTTTCGACAAATACTACTACTTTTGTTTGTGAAGACCATTTTAATGTAGGTACCTACTTCTATGCTGGTAATTTTTCTTCTTAAATAGTTTGAGGTTATGTACATATATGTCTAGGAATCAACCATCATTTTCTTACGACCACACATCGAAATATGGTTGGTATATATTATATAAATAATACATAGTTTAAATCGTACTTACGATAATGATTTAACTCCTCTTATTTCCTATGCATTAAAGCAGCTGTTTGACTTCATAAATTCAAGCAGCATGAATGAGTCTACTTTGGGCAAGTTATCAGTTTGTGCTTTTATAAAACTTTCGATAGCCATATCTTTACTCACTAACTCTCCTCACTGAACACTGAACTAGTAAATAAAATATATTCTTCTAAAAGTTTTAAAATTTCCTCGGAAATATCGAATATACATGACCACTTTTCCACTTTACGTTGACTTTTATAAATAAAAAAAAGCACACACAAACACGTAATGGTCTCAAACAAACATATAAATGATATTTTTACGTCGATGAAGCAATTGATAGTTGATTAAAATACAATATAAACACACAACTACACATAACCTAATACAATACCGGCCATATTGACATAAGTGAACACAAGAGATATGACATTACACGTATCATCGGTAGCGTTCGGAAATCCTCGGGTTGTGGTCGGAAAGTGCATTGAAATTTGAATTTTATTTTAAAATTTGGGAGTAATTTCCAATGGAAACTGGTTTATTTCCTATTATTAGCACTCTATTATCATAATGTCGGATAGTCAAGCAGCCTTTAAAGCACTAAGCTCTTGTGTAATCAGTTGCAAAATGGTGTGGGAATGCCTAGACAAAATCAATGAAGTAGGTGAGAACAATATAGTCACCTTACTATGTATTCTAGGACACTGGAATAGAAGGAAATGAAATAGCAGAAGAACTAGCAATGAGGGGGACTGAAATACCTCTCTGGGGGCCTGAACCCTTTTGCGCAATCAGCCTCAATGTAATATTGGGAGAAATAGGTAAAGCCGAGAAAATAAGAAGATCTGACCATTGGAAAGATCTAGTAGGGCTTATAAAATCAAAGACTCTTCTGGGTGACTACAACCTGTTGAGATCAAATGAATGCATAAGTCAAAGTAAAGCTGCATCAAGAGTTTTAACAGGGATCCTAACGGGACATTGTCGCCTGAATGGGCACCTGAAAAAGCTCAAAATAGTGGAGGAAGAAGAATGCAGATTTTGTGGCATGGAAGAAGAAACCTTCATACACACACTTTCCAACTGCACATCACTTCAGAATCCTAGAGCACAGCACCTGGGAGATTACTGGATAGAAGAGGAACATTTACCTAAGCGGAAGCATGCAGACATCATAAAATTCCTCAGGGAAATAGGACTAAAGGAGCTACTCGAGCGACTCTCTTTAGAAACTAATTAGAAATAAGGGGGCACAATGGAACATACATACATCTTCAATTTCGATTTGTTAAAACTGAGTAGGTATTCCCGATAATTCGTGTATCGAAATAAAATCTCTCGATCAATCAAACTAATAGGGATAAAATAAAAATCACGAATTGGTTCAGCATCAGATAACAGTAATCAATCAATTCCATGTAATCATTAACAAATTTATCTGGTTTAGAGTATCACATTCCAGATTTTCAAACGCAATAACTGTTACGTTCGACCACCCTTAGATAATGAGGCACAGCCGCTAGAAATCAATATTGATTCCCGTCGAGCACACTATGGATTTCGATTAACATTGTTTTTATTTTTCGTTTTACTTCGGTCGAAACTGCAGCTACAAAAACGCTACGACTAAAGTAAACACGACTCCCTACTGGATAAATAACGAATAAAAACGGTAAAAATAAAATATACATAACGTTTGGCTGTTCAATAAACAATAAACTTTAACAGTTTGTTGGAAAAATTTCGTTTGAAGTGTATTTAACGAGTTTGTATGAACTGTGACAAGAAAAATGATGGAAATTCTCAAAATAAACGAATCTTTTGATAAAATCATATTACTAAGTCTTCGCTGTCTGTTCGTCTGTCACCCAGGCTGGATTTCATGAAAAATCAGAGTTAGACAGTTGACATTTGCTTAATTTGCTATAAGAACAAATACTAATAGCAGAAAAAAAAATAGTTTTTCTGGTCCCTTTTTTTACTTTCTTTTTTCGAAAAAATGCATAAAAACGCAATTTCAACATAAAAGTCTTGTAAAAATTTGGAAATCAACATTCTACAACCAAAAGATACTCATAGCTCGAGTAATTGGACATTTAGAACGTTTTTATTGATCCAAGGGAAAATTCTACATACGGGAGTGAATTTTGGGTCGATATTTCCAAGCATTGAGCAATTTAAATCGCGAAATATTTCCATACCTAGTTTAATTTATTCATATGTTACATAATTATACTCTTTTTTAATACGAATTTCTACGGTATGGTCTTTTACATTCCGAGTTCTATTTGTTTAAAGCCAATTATTTCCATATGTGATGTTTTCTTTTATAATATAATAAATTATGGAAGAAGGGAAATATCCTGGAATTATTTTGTTTGAATATTCGACTGAAACAATCATTCTTTCAAAATATTTATTCACGTCTACCTCATCGTGCTTGAACATTAAGCTGGTTTTATTGCCTTTTCGTTTCCACAGCATTTAGCTTTGTAAGCTTTTATTTGGACGTATTTCGTACGATTTATATATAAAGACAATTTTTTTACCATCTGAACGTGGACCTGTTCAAAAAACAATCAAGCTAGAGCATTTTCACAGACGTCTTATTTGTACGTAAAAATTTATACAAGTATTTTATGAGTTTTTTATGGTAAGTACTTTGAGACAGGTTTTATGGTGTCCATTAAATTTATTTTATTGACTCAATTTGTCATTATTTGAATTGCATAGTAGCAAATTCATACAGAAGCACATTTTTTATTTGGAAAAAAACTGCATTTATTGTGAAATTTGTCAAAAAGCTGAACATAGAAATGTAATTTTGATTTCCTCACTTCCGGGTACCCCTATATTAGTATATTATTCACCAAGGTGGTGAAGACTATTATTATTGACCGAGCACCAAGATTATTTCGCGAGTGGCTTTGCCCCGAGCGGAATAAGGTGCAAGGTTTATAAATGTCTTAAGCACCATGGTGTATACAGTGCTATTCAAAAGTCCCCCTCCCCCCCCTCGTATCTTTTGAACGGCTAGCTACACTTACATCACTAAATTTTGGAGGGGGAAAATTAACTGTTGTAAACTTCTCTACGAATGGTAACAGGTGACGTAATAGTAATAGATGACGTCACGGTGCCACTCTGGCCAATAATTTTAAATATGACCTTATGGCAAGTGATATCTCGTTTGAAAGGCATTGGCATTGGCTACATAGCCATATTAATTTTGTTTGGGTTTAAACTAATTTTGACGGATAAATTAAATAAATACCAAAATTATTATTTTACATTTAAATATTGAAGATCTTTCAGTCCGCCTCTGGTAAGTTGTCAATAAAATTGACGTTTTTAATTTAATGAGTTTTTCTGAATAGTTTAAATATTCAATTTTATTATTGTTTAACGAGACGTTTAAGAGTTTACATAGGCAAAATGGTACGTACTCAAGCCGACAAAGTAGCAGCTATCTTAATAATTGGTGAATCTAGAACGAATCTCCATGAAGCGGAACGTTTATTTAATGAGAGATACCCAGATCGCCCTATCTCGAGAACTTATTTGAGGAAGCTTCTTCACAAGTTTGAAGCAACAGGTAGTGTTCAAGATGCCAAACTATCTGGTCGACCAACGTGATGGTAAAAAATTGATATAAAAAAATTGATATAGGTAGTTGCTGAAATGGTAAAGTTAAAATAATACCCTTTTTGGTGTGCGTCATCGATTGTGACGTATATCCGGGTTTTCGGCATGTCGTTTATTTTATTTGCTATTTTGACATATAGCTAACCTTAAATTTGATGAATAACATCATCAGGATTGTATTTAGCCAAATTCGAAAAGGCTATGCAATTAATAATTACCAGCTTCTTTTTCTAACTCAAAATACTTGAGAACTTTCAAAATACTGATGTTTTTCCGTGTATTCATGCATATTTTTTGTATTATTTAAATGAATAAATCGATAAGATTAATATTCACTTTTCATAAATAATAATTGACCGTAAACAACAAAGTACAGACCTGTCAAGAACTGTCAACGTGACAGTAGAAAAAGACGTAAGACTTATTGCCGCTACGAAAGTAACGCCTTCATAGTATTTTAAACTCTTGATTGATAGGTTGAGCTTGAGCGTAATCTAAACATCAACCAATCAAATTTTTGTAAGTCAAAGATTAGCGTTAACGTTTGTAATACGATTAAACGGTTCATAATTGTGATATTTTGATTAGGATTAATCACAGACCTGCCTTTTTTTCCATTCCTTTCTACGTAATGTGTTAGAAAGACATTAACAATCGATGACGCACACCAAGAAGGGTATTATTTCAACTATATTAAACTCTACTTCCTCTTCAACTAAAGTTGCGTCTATCTGTGAAATAAGTAAAAGTACATTCTTTTTTAATTTCTTGGGAAATTAAACCACAATATTTTTAAATTCTTTATTTCAACGTTTCGGTAGCGTTCCAGCTACCGTTGTCAAATTTTTTTCTATTGTGTCAGTTAGGGATAAAAATTAATTTCTACTTATTTTTTCTTGACAACGGTAGCTGGAACGCTACCGAAACGTTGAAATAAAGAATATAAAAATATTGTGGTTTAATTTCCCAAGAAATTAAAAAAAGAATGAATAATATACCACAAGGAACATACAGAAGTAAAAGTACAGTACAGAGTGTTGGCTAAAAATAAATTTCATCCATACAAGTTAAAAATGGTGCACCACCTTTCGGATGACGATCCCGATAGAAGACTCGAATTCTGTGAATGTATGACAAATAAAATAAGTCAAAACCCACATTACACAAAAACAATTTGTATTAGCGACGAAAGTACTTTTTGCCTCAATGGAAATGTGAATACACAAAATGTAAGGTATTGGAGTGACACAAATCCTCACACCTTTCGTGAACAACATACCCAATTTCCAGAAAAAGTCAATCTTTGGGCATGTATCTTGGGAAACCACATAGTTGGTCCTGTCTTTCTAAATTCAAATTTAAGCGGTGAAGTGTATCTGGAGATGTTACAAAATGCAATTGAGCCGTTAATTCTTGAAATTCTTGAAGATGATCCAGATGAATTCGGCCATCTGGAAATAACATTTCAACAAGATGGTGCTCCTGCACATTATTATGGTGCAGTAAGACGTTACCTGGATGAAGAATATCGAGGTAGATGGATCGGCCCGCGAGGTCCTATAGATTTTTTTTTCTATGGGGGTACTTGAAATCCAAGGTTCATACTACGGCACCAGATAGCATTGGCGTTTTGAAAGAAAGAATTATTGAAGAATGCAATGCAATTTCAGCTGACACATTTGAACGAGTACGACAAGAGTTTACTAATAGGATGTATTACTGTCAGGAAGTAGACGGAATACATTTCGAACACTTGCTATAAGAATCCATTGTTGATAGTTGATTAATTAAATTTACAAAAATAATTTCAATATTTTTGGTATTTATTTAATTTATCCGTCAAAATTAGTTTAAACCCAAACAAAATTAATATGGCTATGTAGCCACTGTCGATGCCTTTCAAACGAGATATCACTTGCCATAAGGTCCTATTCAAAATGATTGGCCAGAGTGGCACTGTGACGTCATCTATTACTATTACGTCACCTGTTACCATTCGTAGAGAAGTTTACAATACTTTATTTTCACCCTCCAAATTTTAATAATGTAAGTGTGGCCGTTTAAAAGATACGAGGGGGGAGGGGACTTTTGAATAGCACTGTATACAATTTTTTCCACTAAATTTAAGACAAAAATTAAAAATAATTCACAAACGCACCACAAAAAGCGTTTACTCCGTCGTCTGACTGACAAGTACACTGCCAGTTTTCGATAATATTATGAACGTACTCGTTATGTCATCAGTCATTTTTGGTTGAGCGCGAATTTTAAACTAATGGCATTTTTATTCAAATAACTTAATCTTGGTAGGAAATTTCAAGCAGCTAATATGTTAAAGACAATCTCCTGGGTATACAAAATTATGTTGCACAAGTTTTTGTTGAACTACAATACCTGAATTCTCAAAATATTTTAATTTGTAAATTATCGACCTAGGTTAATAATAGAAAATTATTAACCTCTAATAGAGAAATTCAACTTCTGAGTTGGCTCGAAGAAGCAATAATTGTCAACTTCATAGCTAGTAGTCGAAAAACAATTGTTTTCCATATCTACTCAGAAAAACTACATAGGTACTTATATATGTTATTATAAGTATTTTTTCGTGAGATACCGTTGATGTGAAGTCGGTTACAGAGCGGTTATACCCCCACCAAAGAAATTTTAAAGGTTGTTATCGTTCATAATCTCTCGCGAAAATCAACCGGTTAACCGGAATAAATAAACATAACCTCAATAAAAAGTGACGAGTTATAAAGTTTCTTATGGTTTCATTGTTCCTATTGTTCGAAAAATGTTTTTTTTTAGTTTTAACTATAATTGACGATTTTTTTGGTACTAGCCTTCTCGTAGTTATGTCATCACAAAAGTAACGTTGCATAGTTCAGTTAGGCTACGAGTTTAGAATGATTTTCACCCTAGGGTGAATCATATGGAATGATTAAGCAAATATAATGAAACGTTGTTTTTCAGCTTTTTAGAATGTAAATAAACACTTTTTCTCAGTTACTAGCTCCGTGCATATTATACCTAAAATAATGAATTATCTTTGATATTATACTGAAATTTAAATCAAATTTCTGAATTTCAAATGTTACTCCTGTCAATTAAATTTCTATAACCGCCAGTAACCATACTCCTAGATCCCGATTTATAACTTATTGCGTGACAAGTTACGTCATTAACATACTCCCCTATTACCACTCTATCGCAAAAATGCAGTGGGAACTGAATAACAGTTCCCGTTATATCAACGGGATCTCGCGAAAAAATACCTTGTCAGCTTAAAATTATATAACAATATCCACGAGTAACCGACCTACATATTATCTAATAACATTAGACATCACTTAGTAAATTGAAATTGATTCAATGAATCATATTTATCCCGAGGGAATACATTGCAGTTTTCCATCATACAATTTATTCAAAATTCCAGGTTACATAACATTCTCTTATATATTAAACTGGCAGAGTTATGAAAGAGGCTCAATTTAGAACAATTCAATCTTATTCATTCAAAATATAGGTTAAAACGACACGTGGTTAAAACTGCGAGGTTGCCGAATTGTTTTAAAAATACAGAATACCTAA